>CAIGRQ010068860.1:0-11664 GCA_903798375.1 Fraxinus sp. D2006-0159 | reverse complement strand
TGTCTTAAATTCTAAGTCTTATTAGAAATCCTTAGTTGTTTTAAATTTATTAGACTCAATCAGTTTATTTTGAAATTTCGGACAGAGTTATATGGACATGAAATTTCGTACTAGGATTGACGAATCCTAGCTTATTTTGGATATTTTGTGCTTTTCCTTGTCATTAAAAGTTTCTGCATAATAAACTTAGTCTTAGTGTTGAACATAAATAGTTTGTTTCTATACCAATAAATTGATGTACGGTTTTCTTTACTTTATTTGATGAATGTAAAGTACTATATTATTATTTAAATGGGTACATTTTGAGGCATGACAGAAGAGAGAGAAAATGCATAACCAAAGGTTGATACACGTTGTTCAAAGGCACACAATTTTTTCAATCCAGGTTTTACTTTCCCACAATTTTATTGCATGCGTACAGTTCACATATTTGACCATTTAATGCAAAGGACTGTGATGATGTGGATTTCTTGATTCTTGAGACATTAGGCGTGATAGAAGAATGATAGGATATTTGCATGTATATTTCCTAATGAGCAGGATATATTATGATAATGTTGTCACGTTAACTTTTAAATTAATAATTGAAATAAATAACAAGATTTTGACTCACTACTGTTGACAATAATTTAAACTTTAATGAGTAGACAGTAGATTGTTTCCTTTTAGTTTGTATAGCACAAATCTATTTGCATGTCAACCGGTACAATTTAGATAAAACTTTTCGTAACGATTCATATTTAGTTCTATAAAATTTGGGTCGTTACATAGTCTGTTTACAAGTTATGTATCGATCACAACATCGTTCTACATCAATCCTCATTTTAGGCCAATAAAAATGTTTCCTCAACATCTCTAAAGTCTTTGAAATCCTAAAGTGACCCATGTCCCCTACTGTATGCTTCTCTAACCAACAATTCACACATTGAACAATTAGGGACACATAGTTTATTTTCCCGAAACAAGTAATCCTCATGCTTAAAGGATGTGTCTATCTCATCCTTATTACATGATTCATATATGCTGAAAAAATCTAAATCATTCACATACACGTCCCTAATGTACTCAAAACCAAGCAACTTCGCACTTAAAGAAGTAAGAAGAACATACCTTTGAGGCAATGCATCCGCCACCGCATTTTCCTTACCTTATTTGTACCGAATGACATAGGGAAATGCCTTGACAAATTCCATCCATCTAGCATGCCTTTTATTCAGCTTACCTTGACCCCGTAAATGCTTTAATGACTAATAATCAGTGTGAATCACGAACTCCTTCGACCATATGTAATACTACCATGTCTCCAAAGCTGGAACAAGTGAATAAAACTCCTTGTCACATGTAGGATAATTGAGCTCTACTCCACTTAGCTTTTCACTGAAATAAGCTATCGACCTCCTATTCTACATCAAAACTACTCCAATGCCTATACCTGATGCATCACACTCAATCTCGAAAGTGTTGCCAAAATTAGACAGTGCTAAAATCGATGTTTCACAAACCTATCCTTAATGGTGCTGAATGCATGCTCTTGTTCATTGCCCATTTAAAGCCTACATTCTTTTTAACGACTTCCAGTGTGCTAAAATCCCTTACAAATCGCCTATAAAAACTAGCCAAACCATGAAAACCTCTTACCTTGGTTATACTTTTAGGTATTGGCAAATTCTTTAATAGCTTTTATTTTCTTTTCATCTACCTTAATTCCCTTAGCACTAATCACATATTCAAGAAACACAACCCTTTTCATACAAAATGTGCACTTTTTAAAGTTAGCAAAAAATTGTTCTTTTCCTAAAACTACTAGTACATATTGCAAATGTTCAATATATTCATTGAGGTCTTTACAGTAGATTAAAATATCATCGAAGTAAACCACAACAAACTTACCTATAAATGCACGCAAAACATGGTTCATTAAATGCATAAAAGTGCTCGGTGCATTAGTGAGTCCAAACGGCATGACCAACCATTTTTACAAGCTATATTTAGTTTTAAATGCAATTTTTCATTGATCACCTTCCCTCATTCGAATATGATGGTAACCACTCTTAAGATCAATTTTGATAAATATGCATGCACCAAATAATTCGTCTAACATATCATCCTACCTAGGAATACGATGATGATACTTTACCGTTATGCTATTGATGGCCCTGTAATCTATGCACATTCCCTAACTTGCATCCTTCTTTAGCACAAGTAGGACGGCACGATTAGGAATGAACATTTATATTTTGCCCATATTCCCATCTACCCGTTTCCAATCAATTTTCTACCCCTTCATTCAAGCTTAGCTCCTCTATTTCTCATCCTACCCATTTCAGTCTCGATTATTGCCTCATCATCCATATCACTCCCATAATAATATTCTTCACGTACCTCCATCCTATGCCCCTGCCTACCTTGTCTCTATATATTTGGAACTCCCCTATGTAAATTGACAAGCTTTATGTCTTGTCTATCCAATCTATTCTACACATCTTCAAATAACCGTTCAAACCTATGTATCATCTCATCCGATATGTCAGTTTGGTTGTTGTTTCTGCCTGGTGTTGATCCGTCCATGTTAGACATCCTAAATCTAAAATTTATTTATGCCTTACAATTGTGCGCTCGTGCATAACTCAATTCAGCTTTTTCCCTCTATTGATCTCACCACTCTGCATTTTTCCACTCAATGCTTTGGCTTAAGTGCTTCAAAGGACAAATTCGAATTCAACCAGGAATTATTCTTGTAGAATTCAAACCGGAGTTTTGAGTGATTTTTTTTTTTGGAAATCTTGAAGACTCAAGAAAGAAAAAGAATTGAATTAGATGATTGGAATGAAATTTGAATCCAAGAAAGTGGTTCTTGAATTTTACACAATAGATAACGTAATTGGTCGGCAATTTTTGAGATAAATAATAACAAATATACTTTTTTTTTTTGAATTTGACTTTTCACAGAATTTTCAGAATTTTAGAATTTTTTTGACTCGAAATTCAATTATGACACCGGCAAAGAAAACAGAAGTTGATTTGGATACAAAATGAGCACAAAAATAACTTTTGAATTTTTGATGGAAAAATCACGGACCAAAAGGCTTAAATAGAAGAACACGAAGAATGAAAGAAAAATGAAATAAAGATTCAAACGAAAAAGGAAAATGATATAACCTTGATTTTGGAGCCTAACCTCCGATACCAACTAATGTGAACCTACGTAGCGAAGAATTACGAAACCCATGATTAGATTGAAATCGAACCCAAGAAAGCCAAAGTAATCAAAGTTTTAGATTTGATTAGAAAATAACTAATCAAATAACCAACAATGGGCAAACGATATGTTGACCCTTTTGATTGAATATTGAGAATTTGACCCAGTTGATTTGAATGCAACAAGAAGAATCTTGATAAGTTCGTGATTTTTTCAACGAAGAACAAGAATTCGAAAGCAGATTTGCCTCTCAATAAAAAGAATGAGTCATATTTATAGGGAACCCATAAAACTTAATTAAAAATGGAAATAAGCCAAAAAAATAGCAAAAGATATCAAAAAATAGAGTTTTAACTTAAATAGAAGATTACGTGAAATTTGGAAAATTCATGACCAGAATGAACTATGCTTCCTCGTCCGTTGCTTGAATCATGTTGATTTATCTGGTTTCTCTTCTTGAGTCCAACATGAAACTCGTTCCTTTACTTGCTGTGATCAGCATTTCATCCATTGGAACTTGAGCCAGCAATCCCATCGCCTCTTTCACCCGCTTTGCTCTTGACCGTGTCATTGGACCTCATTCGATAATCAACGGATCCTTTTCCGGATTTGACTTTGACGTGTTCGACTCCGTGCTCACATCATGTTATATATGATTATCCTTATAAAAAAATATTAGCTTTACTAGATTTTGAAGAATTAAGCTTTCGTACTAATAATATGTTATAATATAGAGAGAAAAGTAGAAAGAAAGTAGATAAGTGAATAGATTTTTGTGTATTATATTGGGAACTAAAGCCCTAAATTTATAGGGAAGAATTATAGATACAATGGTAATAAAAACTAGGACTGTGGGGGATATAATTATCGTTCACTAATAATCATATTATTTACAGTAGATATGGAAAATTCTTGGAATGATGTTATTAAGTGACTTGATACATTTTGAATTCATCCAGGACAATATAGAAACAATGCAAAAAATTAAATTATTTTATTGTACAATTATTTTTTTGGTAAACCTAAATCAATATACTTGTTTGGACATGAAATCAATGTAGTATAAGAAGCAACAAACTATAGTTCATAATACGACACCAGTGTTAAGAAAACTGAGACGTCTATAAACATTTCAGGAGTTGAGAATGAAGCAAAAAGCAGAAATATTAAAATGTAATCGAAAAAGGAATGAGGTTATATTGAAATGATATCTATTATACCTTCTGAAAGTTATGTAGTTCGACCCTAACAATACCTAGAATGGGGGTGAATAGGTAATAATGTGGAATTAAAATAACTTAAAAATTAATTAGCAACAAGTCACTAATTTAATTATTATTCTAGATGATTAAACATACAAATCAAGTTTTCCTATGTTTAAATACCACAAATTTAGTAAGCAATAAAGAAACACAAGAATGATCATAGAGAAACCCAACTAGGTAAAAACCCTAGGCACTTTGCTAGTCAACAATCCACTATAACTATTCTTTAACTTATAGTCTACCATACTAGATGACAACATGTACTATCTGATCTCTTGATTGTAATTCTTGTAGCTCTCCTGAATTCTGTGCTCATGCACCAATTCCGAGCTGCAATTTCCAAAGTTTTTCTGAATTCTGCCATCCTACAGCAACTCCTAACTTTGTGAAATCGTCTATCCCTGTGGATGCACGAAGAACACCGCGTTCTTCATCAACTGGAACTCCAGTCACCTTCCCTCGATCTTCAACAACTCTGATAGATTTGGAGGAAGCAGTAGTTTGGTATTATGATTGTGTATTTGATGTTTTTCTCACCAAAAGCCAATTATAGGACGAAGGCTGAAGCTAAATAGATGAAGAAGATCTCATAGTATAAGTTTCTCTCAATGTTCAACTTTGTAAAATACGTTTTGTGACTTTAGAGTATTTATAGGTAGGTTATGAAACGAATGGGCAGGAAAAAAAGCCTTTAAAAACAAATTAAAAATTTCCTGGACAACACTGTCTCGCTCGAGCGAGGGCTCATACAATCGAGTGACATCTTGTCGCTCGAGCAAAGGAGAGGTGACAGTCTAACGATATAGTTTCTATTTTTGAAGCTCAAGCCAAGCCTTGGCTATATCTAGCAAAAATCCGAGCCGTTTTTCCTTATTTTCCCATTCTCGAACCCTAGAACTAAAAACCATACTTTTGACAATTTGCACACTACTCCTTAACTTTTACAACATATCAAATCTAGTCCTTTTGTACACAGAATAGCCAATTACATAACATTAAATACCTAACAAACTCTCTATTTGACATTCTGTGACAAAACTACAATCTAAGTCAAGGCAGTATTAAAGAAATTATAGACTCAAAAACTGACTCAACTTAAAACTGTCTTGAACGAATTCTTCATTTCATTTTTCAGTACATGTTTCCTGAAATAGATAACTCAAATACCCAGTGTAAAATGTATGTGAAACATGATCAATAATAAACATAGTTCAAACAGTTTACGTGTAAAAGTGATTTAAGTAGTTTGCATATTTTCAGTTTCGTAGCATAAGCTAAATTAAGACATAGTATCAATGCAACCCAACATACCAAAACGAAACATTGACACTACTAAAACATCAAAAACTTAATTTAGCAAAACTGAAATTATATCACATAATGCTTTTTGAGTCAACCAGTTTATCATGTTATGTAGTATCATGTATAATGCAATAAGTCGTCTTTTTTTGTTACTCCTCCTTTTTGTCACAAAATGACAAGGGACCAAGAAATACCATACATGAACCCAACAAAACACGTGTTATCATGCACAAGTGTAAGTAATGAACATTACCTTCCCACACATTTGACCCAAGGTAATCATGGAATAAATTGTATAAGTAACCCATAAGTGTAAAGTGCCACTAATCCTTAGGTAGTAGAACTTCAAACCTTAAATTTGTGAGAAAGGATTTGCATAACATCACCGTTAAGTGTTGAAGCTTATATATATTTTTTCTCCCCCTGACTTTTAGCATATATTTTTTTTTTCGCAACCTTAAGTGTTGAAGCTTATATATAGTTTTTCATCTTAAGTGCATGTTCTTCTTCATTAAGCGATTAAAATGACCCCTATAGTGAGCTNAACCTTAAGTGTTGAAGCTTATATATAGTTTTTCATCTTAAGTGCATGTTCTTCTTCATTAAGCTATTAAAATGACCCCTATAGTGAGCTTTAGGCTGGTTAACCTAATTCAGTTGACCCTAGGCACCAGGTTATGAGAAACCCCTCAGGCTCAATTGCTTGAGTCAAATATGTTTCGAAGAAAAATATAAGATATTGAGCCCTCTTTTTTGTTTTATATAAATATATATATTATGTATATCAGGGATACTCTTGAGCTTATGTCTAATAAATAAGGTCAATTCATGTTCAAAGTCACTCCATTAACATGTGACAGCCATTCCAAATCTCACACACGCGGTAGAGTCCCACTAACAAATTCATAGTGTGTGTAGTGTAGATGGTATAAGAAGAGTACTATACTAAGTACTCCATAAATAACTTAAACTAGCAATGAAAATTATGTTATAGCTCATTAACTAAACTTATACTTGATCACAACAACATCGACAAGTTCAATGAATGATAAGCTACAAACAAATTTTAAAAAATTATTTTTGTTTATATATATATTTTTCTTAAATTGAAAGCATGAATGCACTGAGCACACAAAGAAATGTCAAACACACAAAAAATTAAAAGTTAAAAAAAAAACAACGCAGAAGTGTTTAAAAAAATGCAAATAAGATGCATGCATATATCAATGTCATATAGTGGAAAATTCGAGCATGCATAAACAAAATCATAATCAATGAGGCAAACAAACACCAATAGCCGTTCGAAGAGATTCAAATCGAAGACCATCTAATGGCTTAGTAAATAAGTCGTCTAACTGGTTCTATGTAGAGATATGTTCAAGAGTGACAACTTGAGTTTCCACAAGTTCTCGAATAAAATGATGTCGTATATCAATATGTTTAGTTCGAGAGAGTTGAACATGATTTTTGAAAATATTAATAGCACTAGTATTATCACAAAACACAGTAATCTTACCTTGCTCAATTCCATAATCACTCAACATCTACTTCATCCAAAGCAGTTGAGGATAGCAACTTTCTGTGGCTATATACTCAGCCTCTGCTGTAGACAATGAGATAGATTTTTGTTTCTCACTCATCCAAGCTACAAGACTAGCCCCTACATAAAAGCAAACTCCGGAAGTACTTTTTCTATCATCAACATTTCCAACCCAATTGACATCGGAATAACCAACAAGATCTAGATTAGAGTCCTGAAAGTACACGATCCCATAATCTACACTTTCATTGACATATCTGATCATACGTCACATAGTGCTTAGGTGAGATTCCTTGGGATCAACCTAAAAGCACGCACGAACCCTAAAGGCTATGTCAGGTCTACTAGCAGTGATATAGAGTAAACTACCTATCATACTTCTATACAGTGTTTGATCAACACTTTTACCTGTAGGATCATGATCTAACTTAACACTGGTGCTCATGGGGGTTCTAGTGTGTTTCTTGCTGTCAAGGCCAAAACGTTTAACGAGATTCTTTGCATATTTTGATTGATATATGAATAATCCATCATTCGTTTGTTTGACTTGGAGACCAAGAAAGTAATTTAATTCTCCAATCATACTCATCTCAAATTCTTGTTTCTGCACTCAGTGAAATCATGAGCAAGAGAATCAACAAGAGAACAAAAAATGATGTTGTCAACATATATCTGAGAAACGGTAAAGGTTTCCTTAATGCGTCTTATAAATAGGGTTCTATTTGCACCACCTCTCGAGAAATCATGTTCTATGAGATATGCAGTAAGCCTATCATATCAAGCTCTAGGAGCTTGTTTAAGACCATATAAAACTTTATTCAACCTATAAAGTGGATATTTAGGATCAATAAATCCTTTAAGTTGTTCAACATAGGCTTCTTTCTGAAGAATTCCATTTAGGAAAGCACTTTTGACATCTATTTGATATAATTTGAAGCCCAAAGTGCAAGCAACAACTATGAGAATTCTAATGGATTCAAGTCTAGCAACCAGGGCAAATATTTCATCAAAGTTTACACCTTCAACCTGAGTATATCCTTGGGCAACTAGCCTATCCTTATTTCTGGTTATAGTATCTTGAGAATTAATTTTATTCTTAAAAATCCACTTAGTACCAGTAACATTACAAGTATCAGGCATAGAAACTAAAGCCCATACTTTGTTTCTCACAAACTGTTTCTCACAAACTGATTTAGCTCTTCATGCATCGCGTTAACCCAACATTCATCTCTAAGGATTTCTTCGATTTTTTAGGCCCAATTTGAGACACATAGCTAGCATATGTCAGATTGTTCAAAACCTTCTTATGTAGTCTCATTCCTTCTTCTAAATGGCCAATAATGTTAACTTTAGGATGATTCGTCTTAACCCTGGATGAAGGTTTTTTAAAAGGTTTAGATTTATCATCAGGTGTGGACTTCTTATTAGTAGTATCTAATCCATTAGTCACACATGAAGGATCAGGACCTGAAGTTTTACTCAGTTTAGTTACTACATTGGGATCAACACTCAAGGATTCCAATTCTACCCAGTCTCCTCCAATCCCCCCTTACTACATGCATCATCCACCACAACATTGATGAATTCCATCACAACTCATGTACGATTGTTGCAAAACCGATAAGCTCGACTATTTCTGGAGTATCCTAGGAAGATTTCCTCATCATTTTTGGAATCAAACTTTTCCAAATTCTCTCTACCTCTCAAAATGTAGCACTTGCTGCCAAACACACGAAAGTACTTGACAGTAGGTCATTTACCTTTCCCATATCAGTTTTAGGTCTAAAATAAACCATGTTTACAATGTGACACGCAGTGTTGATGGTTTCATCCCAGAAATGCATAGCTAGTCCTTTACCATGAAGCATGACTCTAGCCATTTCTTAAAGCACACGATTTTTCCTCTCAACAACCCTATTTTGTTGTGGAGTGATCGACGAGGAGAACTCATGCTGGATTCCCTCCTCTAAGTAGAAGTTCTCAAGATTGGAGTTTTCAAACACTTTTTCATGATCACTACAAATTCTTGAGACAGTGAAGTCTTTCTCATTCGTAAGTCTTTTGCATAAAGAGATGATGAGACTGAACACTTCAGTTTTATCTCTCAGCAGCTCAATCTATTTATATCAAGAGAAATCGTCAACCACAACCAAGATATAACGTGTACCACCAAGACTTTCGGTCCTAGATGATCCCATTAAGTCCATATGAAGCAATTCAAGTGGCTTGCTTGTCAAGATCTTAGAGGTTTGTTTATGAGGTACCCTAAGCTATTTAACTTGCTAACATGGGCCACAAACAATGGTATCAATATTTTCTAGCTTAGGTAAGCCAACAATAAGTTTCTTCTGGCAAGTTTAGATAAACTTTTATGGTTCATGTAACTGAGCCGTTGATGCCACAATTTAGTTACATCAATCTTGGCACTTCTGCACACGTAGTTGGAATTAGATAGAACTCCATAACAATTATATGAAATTCTTACACATTCGAGGATAATGTTACCAGTGGAGTTATACATGGCACACTTTTTCAGGACAAAGTTAATCTCAAAATTAGCATCACAACTTTGACTAATGTTTAATAAGTTGGACTTTAATCCTTTCACATAAAACACATTTGAGATAGCAGGTAGTCCATATATATGAACAACACATTTTCCTAAAATGGGTGTGGTAGCTCCATCCCCAAATGTAACCACACCACCATTTCAGTCATCGAGAGAGAAAAACAAAGCTTTGTCACCATACATATGTCTAGAACATGCACTATCTAGATACCACATCAAGTTATTTTGAGATTTAAGTGCAACGTAGGCAGCACAACAATTCAAAGGACCATCAGATCTAGAGAGGTTACTTTTTTTAACAATCTTCTTAGAAGTAGAAGTGATTTTAGTCAACCGAGTCATCATCTCAGTTAAATGGATAACTTGATTGGCAAGAAAGTTAACCTTGTTAGAGAAATCCTGACGTTTATTTCTAGTCACACGTTTACGACACTTAGGACTTGTGTGTTCCAGAGCGCCACAATGTGGCAAGTGGGAATAAACCTAGGTTCATACCTTCTTGGAGGTTGTTGCCGATATGTAGGACGATTGACCCTACGTTGTTTAGTAAGTCTCGATCCTGAGGCATACCTGACCTTTGGTTTTGGATAAATAGTATTCCGAGCTTTCTTAGTGGTTGGGATGAATATGGTCTTAGATGTACTGGCGGTAGTATTACCATTATGAACGTAACCCAGATAATGCCTATTTCCAGCAGGCTTGTTCATCCCCAACAGATTATCCAATTTCTGTGAACCACTCATGAATGATTGGAGCTGAGTGTTAGATTTTTTAAGATCACTTGATAAAACTTTAACTTTTGCTTCCAAGTTCTCATTAACAAGTTTCAACTCACTTAAATTCTTGGTGGAGTCTTGAAGGTCACCAAAGAGTTTTTCTTTCTCTCGTTCAAGATCATTAACCTTTTTCAACACAACTTTATTGACATTTTTAATCTTTAGACTCTCCTCAAACAGTTTACAATAAGATTCGTAAATATCTGGTTCATCCTACGACTCTTCCTCGAAAGTTTCACTTCGTTCATCACCTTCAGCCTTATCAATCTCCTTATCAGACTCTGTCATAGCAATATAAGTGAAGGCCATGAAATTTGATTCATCCTCACCACCGGATGTATCACTATGAGCACTAGAATCCAATTCCTCATCACTCAAGATCACTGCTAATGCCTTACGTCTTCTTTATTTGAACTCCTTTTTAGATTAGGACATTCATTCCTATAGTAACCGTAATGAAAACCCAAGATATACTAACAAAGAGGGGGCTGAATTGGTTATTAAATTTTTTTCATCAATTACTGAAGATTTTAATCCAATGAACAAACAAATTATAAAAAATAAATTAAACACAAGTAAGAGTGTAAATAAAATAATATAAGCTTGCACAAAGTTAAAACGTTAAGTAAAAGAGTTGGAGATTGTAAACGATAAAATAAGGAGGTTCGATCTAACGTAATGATCTACATCCCAGTTACCAAGCTCTCCGACATGAGCAAGGCCTTTTTCATTGTGTTGATTGACTTATGGTGCAATCGAACCCTTTACAAAGCTTCCGATGACTTACAACCAAGGAGCACCGATCCTTTTACAATGTTGAACTTTTCGGGACCTCAACACGACCCACAATTCAAAATAAATTTACAAGAGAAATCTCCTCTTCTTATCGAAGAATAGATTCAAAGTTGAGAACAAGAAGAGAAGAGGCAAACACTTCAATAGATGATAATGAGTATAGCTCAAAGTGTTGGATTGAAATTTTTTTAAAGAAATAAGGATTTTCACAAAATTAA
>CAIGRQ010068830.1:0-12760 GCA_903798375.1 Fraxinus sp. D2006-0159 | reverse complement strand
TCTCCTCAGGTCCGGCTCTGATGGAGATCCTTAGAACTGGATGATTGAAGGAATTAATATTTGTATCATCTTTAAAGAAGTTGTTCAAGGCTTTTTGTCTTGAGGATTACCTCTTCAAGACTTTGTGACTTGATGCGCACCTCACACGACACTTTCATTGGACGCCTTAAAGCTTACACTCTGCATGCCATTTCTCCATGGCTTATGTCCTGATTCACCGAGGCTCTAGCCTTGGGGCGGCTAAGGCATGACTAGTTTGTCTCCTTAGTTTGTCTCCTCTCTTTTAGGCCTTTTGTTATTGGTCTCAGCCTTGTGGGGGGTTTTTTTTTTCTATGACCTAGAAAGTTATATGGGTTTTTGTGTTTTCTTTGGTTTTTTTCTCATTTTTGTAAATTTGTTTTATTATGGATTTAAGATGGTTTATGGTTTGTTGATGATCATTATATCTATTTTTATATTCTTTTGAATTACTTTATTAGCTTCTCTTGAGACTCGTGCCTCAAAATGCCTTGGGGCTTACGTCTTATCTCAAATAGGTGAAATGCCTTGGTACCCAATTGAAGCTTTTAAACCTTGTTTTCACTTTGCCATGACTGGGCATTTTATTTCTTAATTCTTTATCCTCTTTAGTTGAATGAATGGCACGAGCTTTATTTTGAATGCCAAAACTAAATATTAGTTTCCTTTTCTGCTTTCAGATTACACAGGTCTATGGATTTTATGATGAATGCTTGCGGAAGTGAGTTCTTGATGTCCCGTCTGATTTCTGATTTCAACTAGATCCATATTTTATCATCATGCTAAGGAAATAAGCGCACTGTATCTCCCTCTTTCTTCTGATAATTTACGGAGGACAAATTAAATTGGGTGTTTTGTGTTTCATAATCACTAAAATACAATCTATTGAGTTTGTCAGATGATGGTTATTGTTAATCTTCCTTTCGTGTTCATGTACAGCAAACTGAAAATATTATTCATAAAAAGAAGCAAAACCTCTATATAATACTCGTGTTTTTAACTAAACATTAGTTGTAGGGGGGAGATTATAGCAGTTAACCCGTGGGTAAAATGTCATTTCATCTTCATGGCTTGTCTGTCTGAACAAGACCTGGGATGTTAAAATCCAAGTCACAAATTTAACAAATTTGACTACTTGAAATACAAATTTGACTTGAAATTTTACCTAAATCACCATTCCCTGATTGGGATGCTACATGCATAATTCTTAGATTATTTAACATTTTTTACTGAGTTTCTTAATGCAATTTTTAACACCACGGTCTTTTAGACACCATATAGTCTAAGAGTTCTTTACATAAAGCTGTTCCTCACTTTTTCTTAGCATTTTGTCATTAATAAATTGAAAATTGCTGTTTGATGTATAGGTATGGAAATGCTAATGTTTGGAAGACTTTCACGGACTTATTTGACTACTTCCCTTTGACTGCATTGGTTAGTAAAATCTTCTAGTAACTGGAATTTCATGTGTTGATGTATTTTGTTTTCAAATAAATTAAATTTCTTTATTCTCCGTGAAAAGTTAGTTGCTGATTATTACCACCTATGTTCCTGTAAAGGAGGACATCACATGCAAATTGCTATATTGGTTGACTGAAGTCAAAAAAGTGTATATACTTGTAAATCATTCTCTTTAAAAAGGCTAAATTGCTACTCCCATCCCCAACCTATACCACCTTTTGCACTTCTATCCCCAACCTCTATTTCTAGGATTCTTACCCTCAACCTTTCATAAATTGGCGGACCCTATTTCCATCCAAAATGACTGTCAAGTGTAGAAAGATAAAATTACCCTTTTACTCAAATAAAAAACTAATAAATAGAAAGAGAAAATAAATTTAAAAATAAGATTCATCTCCTTCACTCTTCCCTTTATTCTCTCCGCCACAAACACACACATTCCATCAGTTCTCTAACGCCGCCCCCAACTACCACCGTAGAGCTTCGTGTCCATTGCCTGAGGTGAATTACCTTTAACAGATCTGGAGAATGCAATGATAAAATGCGTGTCCTTAATAATAGCCAAATCCATCATCCCTATCCCTTCGCTTCATTTCAAATCATCTACTATTTCTTCGGGAGAAAGCTTCCAAACAACAAAACCCATTTTGAAGCTTATTGAATTACATACATTTGCAGTGAACAATTGACGAATCACTTGGGCATTGAAACAACAATTTATTGGTTATAATGTGGTTGTGAGTTAGTGTATTAATTAATTGATGGAAGAATTAAAATATATCTCAACTCCACCCACCAATAATTTTATAAATAGAGATCTCCGTTGAACTTTGAACCAATCACCTGAGCACCTAAACAACCATTAATGCCATTTGTTTCTGTTTTGTTGTCGCAGCTTCTGCTGTTCACGTTCCTTCCATTATTTTTACTTTTTCTATACCATAATCAGCTTGCCTATCTGTACATTAAAATTTCGGAAGTTCACAAATCAGCAGTTAGCATTCTTAATTTTCCCTCTCAATTCCATTTCATTTTCTTGTTTGATTTTGTCAGAATTCTTTTCTGAGCTTATTTCTTCGATTTTTATGGGGAATTAATTCAAAGATAGAACTTTGTTAAAACATCCATTATTGTTTCTGAATGGCTTTGAAACATCCATTGTGGTGGTGGGTGGTGCTTGGGGTATGGTTGGTGGCAGTGTGGAGAAGACGACATTTTTATTTTTGTACTTTTATTAGTTTCCTTCATTTTTTTATCGTATTTATTTTGATGTTCAGGGTATTTTTATCTCGTATTTATTTTGTCTTTCTACACTCACTTAACGACGATTTTGGCTGGAGACTGTCAAAAGGGATGGAGGCTGCTAATACGTGAAAGGTTGTTGGTAAGAATGCCAAAGAAATAAAGGTTGGGAGTAGAAGTGTGAAAGTGGGTATAGATTGGAGACGAAAGCTGCTATTTAGCATTTAATAAATAAAAGAGGGGAAGAAGAATATTTGGAGCAATGAGTGCGTAAAGAGCCTAACAAATTTCAGACGTGCTTATTGTTCCCTAAGTCAACATTTTCTAACAATTGTAAATCCCGCCTTTATCAATTTGAAATCTTTCAATACTTGACCATTGGGAAATGCATTCTGTTTTATGCACAAAAGTTTTAGTTTGGTCTTTCTGTACAGGTTTCTCAACATTTGTGTGGGAGTATATTGTAAAAGAACCATGAGCTGAAACTCGTGTTAATTTCTACTTCAGATGATAATTGTAACCCATTTTATAACAAGTTTATTTTGCTTGCAAGTTGATTCTGACTCAGTGTTCTGATTAATAGGTTGAATCAGAAATATTTTGTCTGCATGGTGGACTGTCCCCCTCTATTGAAACCCTTGATAATATAAGAAACTTTGACCGTGTTCAAGAAGTTCCACATGAAGGTCCCATGTGTGATCTTTTATGGTCTGACCCTGATGATCGATGTGGTTGGGGTATCTCCCCCCGTGGTGCAGGATACACATTTGGCCAGGTACCTTCATCTATTTATTGGAGGTTTTTTCCCATCTCATTTAATCTAATCAGTACCATGGACTGTACTTATTCCAGGACATATCAGAGCAATTCAATCATACCAACAACTTAAACCTAATTGCTAGAGCTCATCAGTTGGTTATGGAGGGATACAACTGGTCCCATGTAAATTTTTTTCTTGTAACATTTTTTAACTTGTTTATCACTTGTGCTATTGATTGAAGTGGGTTTTCATGTTCGAATTTGACGTCCATCTCAGGAACAAAAGGTTGTCACAATTTTCAGTGCACCAAATTATTGTTATCGTTGTGGGAATATGGCATCCATTCTGGAAGTCGATGATAATAGAGAGCATACATTTATTCAGGTTCCCTTCTCTCCCTCCTTCCTTCTTCCATATATGTGTGACAACCCTATTTTGACATTTAATTATCCACGAGAATCTGAGACAATGAATTTTCAGTTTGAGTGATCTTTTCTCCATATTGCGGAGCAATGCGGGTTAATTAACGACATGGCTTGTGATTTGACTGTTGCAGTTTGAGCCAGCTCCAAGGAGAGGGGAACCTGATGTGACTCGAAGAACACCTGATTATTTCTTGTAGATCAATCGACAGTAACTAGCTCGTGGTTTGATGCAATGGTTGAATTCAAGTGTTCACATGCCGTTTCAGATGGTGATACGAAGGTGAAGAAGCATGGAAAGTTTGAAAGCCGTTGAGGTTCTCCTCCAACGATCAATGTTATATTCTAACCAATGAAAGGGTGTGCTTGGAAGCGGAAAGCGGGTTGGTCGAATCTTTTATGTATTGATCTTGTTGTTTCCCCTTTCTTTTAATAAAGACATCTGTAAGGTTTGTTCTCTATTTTTCTCGTCACTGCGAACTATTGATTTGGTCTGCGGAAGTAATAGAGAATTCTATTCGGTTGCTTGATCATAGTTTTTCTCCTTTCCCTTGTGCATACAATTTGCACCAACTCATTCAAAGAATCTTAATTTCAAGAGTATCTAAAGATTCTATACGAGGCAAGTCAAATTTTTCTTGGAGACATCGATCAAGGGATAGCCTTGTGCCGCCCTGGTGTATTGAGTGTTAACCAATAAAGATTAACAAAAAAACTCCCCAACTTAGCATTTCCACGATCCCATCATAATTAAGCAATGGATTTTCCTCATATTCTACTTGGAACTGAGAAAGAAGTCAGAATTTCTCTTGCTCTTAGCATGGTGGCCCTATACTAGGATGATTTCCCGATGATCTATTGAGGGCTCGTTTGTCTTAGTTTTTGCTTTCTGTAGAAGAATTTTTGGAGAAAATTACCTTAATTTTTGTTTGAGAACTAAATTTAGAAGTGCTTTATATCGTAAAAGTGCTTATACTAAGTGCGTTTGATGCACATTTTTTGGAAGAGAATGCATTTTTTTGGTGATATAATGTTGAATATGTGGTTGAAAAAGTTATTGATGTGATGTAAAATATTATTTTATTAAAGAATGTGTGGTTGAAAATGAAAATAAGAATGTGACTCAAACGGGGGAAATCAGCATTCTCTAAAAACTATTCTAATCGTCTAAAGTACTTTCATAAAATTAGTCAAATAGATTCAAAAGCAATATTTTTAGTTTCAAAAGTTCATTTTGATTTTTTAAAAGCCATAACAAACGAATCCTAACTCAACGATAGAACGAGCTTTCGATAATTTCACTATTGTTAATGTGAGCTGATTATGCCAAATTTTGAAAAATTGAATTTGGCAATGTCAGTTATCACTCTGTTTAATATATTATAGAGTTGAGTAGTCTTAGGAAAGAAAATCAAATCATGAAATTTAAATCTATTGACCATATATGAGAAGTTTACCTGCCGTCTTGATTAAAAAGTATTATTTTCGTTGGAAGATTATAACCTTATTATACGGAATGAAAATGTCGTTCTAGGAGGACCATTTGAGGATTTTTAATCGTGCAATATGGACAAAAACTAGACTCCAAATTGACGGAGACCAAACATGTTCTCTTTAACGTCTTTCTCTTTCGAAATCTCCTAATTGTTAAAAAAAAAAATCCCTCTCTCTTTCAAGTCTTAGTCCTGTGCAAATAAGTTAGACATATACCTGGCATGTTTTATTTCTTAAAATCAAGTAGAATTATACCCTTGGCTAAAAATTAGATTTTTAGTAAATTTTGACAGAAATCGATGAAATGTGTTGCTGGAAAGTTGTGAATTTTATGAAAGATGACTTTAATTTGAATTTTAATCCACACCAAATAGAGAACATAGAAAATATATAAATGTAGTATTTGTTTAGTGTACCACTCGCACCCAATTTTTTTAAGATATTTTCAGTGGAGCGGAATTTGAATTTAGATTCATCACAACGTAAATTTGGATGGCGAAAGTAATTTTAGGGATACCAACTTTATACCACAATCGAAGATACTCTTATAAGCACTTTTGAACATAATAAATAATTTTTGTAAGTATTTTGTTAAATTAAAAGAGGTTTTAGAGAAAATTGATATAAAGTAACTTTTTCATGAGTGAACCCCTACATCTAACCTCACAATAGGGGAGTGGGGGGGGGGGTGATTTTTTTGGCAATTTTTTATTACCATGGGTCCCGCATGGGGCCCCACCCATGTGAATATAGATAAAACTTCTGTAAAAATATTTTCTGTACATTTGACTTTGCTAAATATCTAAAGGGATTGGGACAAAAGAAAGATATAAATAGACTTACTATTGTAGTTCAAAGAATCATTTCCAATAAGCAAAACTCAAAAAAAGCCAAAATGGGTAACACTAAATTCTCATTTCCTCTCCCTTTGTCCGTAGTCACTATCTTTATATTATGTTCCTCCATCCCTGGAATCTTAGCCGTTCGATACCCAATCAACGTATGGCCGAAGCCCACGACCTTTCTCTGGACCCACCCACAGGCAATCCTACTCTCCCCAAACTTCACAATCTCAAACCCTTACCACCGTTACCTAACTACCGCCGTTGACCGTTATCTCCGTCAAGTCCTGACGGAGCACCACCAGCCCGTGATCAAACCGCCACTCGACTTGACGTCAGCACCGCCACTTCAATTGTTGATCATAACCATCACCGACCTCTCCTCGCCTTTAACTCACGGCGTCGACGAGTCCTACACCCTCACAATCCCCTCCTCCGGGTCTACAAACGCCACACTCTCCGCCCATACTGTATGGGGCGCAATGCGCGGACTGGAAACTTTTTCTCAATTAGTGTATTCAGAACCCTCAATTGTCGCTTCCGGGTTGTACATTTCCGACGTACCACTTTTTATGCACCGCGGAATCGTACTCGACACATCAAGAAATTATTACCCAGTGGACGATTTGTTGAGGCTCGTAAAGGCGATGAGTATGAATAAATTGAATGTGTTTCATTGGCATATAACGGATTCGCATTCATTTCCACTGGTGCTTCCGTCGGAGCCGGAGCTGGCCGAAAAAGGAGCGTACGGCGAAGAAATGAAGTACACGGCGGAGGACGTGAATCGTGTGGTGGAGTTTGGGATGGAATATGGTGTTCGAATTGTGCCTGAAATTGACATGCCCGGTGAGTAAAACTTGTGGATTAACTACTTTTTTTTTTTTTCTGTGATGGAAAATGAATGCGTTTGAATTTTTATTATTATAGTAAATAAATGCGTTTGGTGATTTCAAATAGTGATTGACGGTGGCGGGCGGTGGTGTTTAAGGAGTTGAAGATAAAGAAATAGATATTTTGGGGAAACGGAATGGAGGAATGGGATAAATAACTTATTGTTGATATCAAATTCTACGTAGCGACCGCTCAAATTTGTTGATATTCGGGGTGAGTCCTATAGAATGAATGAATAATAGAGTAACTTATTCGACCATGAAATTATGGGTCGCAGCAGTCCAAGCTTGAATCGAGGTATATATTGAGACCGTAGGATGACACAAATTTACATGTTTCGTTAAGTGTTCGGGGTATTTGTAGGAAAGTTTGGGATTCAACATTTCGTTTCTACTTCAATCATGGGTTGACGTCCCCTCAACGCGTGTGCAGATATAGGTGAACTTAAGTTTTTGTTGGTTTAAAGTGGCTTTGTGTTAGGTCCACTCGAGGTTTTTACGTCATACTCAGCCACCACAGCCTTGTCAAGGTTTCTGATTGGTTGGTAGCCTGACTTTGCACTCATAGAGTGTTGGTTTTGCCTTGTTTGTTTCGGATAAAAATCAGATTTTAATCTAAGTCAAAACCAAACAATTAATATTAACCACATTTTTCATGGTCTCTCAGCTTTTCAACCACACATTTCAAAAACTTCTATCGCAATCTACTAAAAATCTAATTTTAATCTCTATCAAACACCCACTTAATGGCTGTGATCGTAATGATTGCTGCCACCTAATGTTTATTAGGCTGATATATTTGGTGGTGAACATAATGGTTGTTTCCGTCTAATGTTTCTTCTCGGGGAAGGAGAGTCGATGCTTTCCAGGTCCAAATTGAAAGGGGAGGTCGCCACTTCCTTAATATCCTTTGATTTTTCAATACTCCTACCTCTGAAGGTGACTTAAGACACTGCCCAGAACGATAGTTCTAGGTCAGCTTGAGATGGGGTGAACACATGGACATTCCAACATGGTGGTCCACTTCAGCCGAATCTTGACTAGTGAAACCATGCGTGCTTGCAGCGCAACAATTTTCGACTTTAATCGACTATGGAAGTCAGTTATTTTTTTTAAAAAAAAAAAAGCTTAACCAAATATGTGCTTCTTGTTTCTCTCTGGAATTTAAGAACTGGCAAATAGTTTCAAGTTTCACAATTTTGAGGATTTTTTCAAAATGGTATTCCTACAACCTGCCAGGTAAAAAATAATATTGCTTAGTGTTATTATTTTTATTATGTAAATCATTTAAAGGGCTTTTTCCAAAATTTCCAAAATTTTCTTTAACCAGATCAAAATGCCACCCTCATTTTTTATTCATCATGTAAACGCTGAATTATTATTATCTTGTAAAATGATCTATGTTTAGGTATTAAGTTGCACTACTGTATGTTAGTTACGCTCTAAATCTATTAAGAGTATTGTTCTATATCTTTAGCACCTGTTACTTTTGCAAACTGCATTACAGCTCAGTATTTGTCATCTCATAGATAAAACAATCTGAACTCAAGCTTGCTTACATCTGTAATTCCATACAAATTAGCATCTCATGAGTATGCTAAGCAACCTATTGTCATTTCCATATTTGCAGCACATACAGGATCATGGGCTGAAGCTTACCCCGAGATCATCACTTGTGCAAACATGTTCTGGTGGCCTGCAGAAGCCGAGTGGGCCGACCGGTTTGCGTCTGAACCAGGCACCGGTCAACTGAATCCTTTAAGCCCCAAGACCTATGAAGTTGTCAAAAATGTCATCAAGGATGTTGCTACCATGTTTCCTGATTCATTCTATCATGCAGGAGCTGATGAGATCATTTCAAATTGCTGGAAAGTCGACCCTTCAATTCAAACTTTCCTTTCTAAGAATGGAACCCTTAGTCAGATTCTTGAAATGTTTGTTAATTCTACCTTACCTTATATTACCTCCCTAAACCGGACAGTTGTTTACTGGGAGGATGTGTTATTGGATTCTATTATCAAAGTGAGCCCTTCGGTTCTTCCTCCAGCAAATGTTATTCTGCAAACATGGAACAAAGGGCCAAATAACACTAAAAGAGTTGTTGCATCTGGTTACCGTGTCATTGTATCATCCTCAGACTTCTATTACTTGGATTGTGGACATGGAGGTTTTCTTGGAAATGATAGTCGGTATGATCAGCCACCAGGTACCGATCCAGGTAATGGCGGATCATGGTGTGAACCGTTCAAAACATGGCAAACTATCTATAATTACGATATAACATACGGTTTGAGTGAGTCGGAGTCGAAGCTGGTATTGGGAGGGGAGGTGGCATTATGGTCAGAGCAAGCGGACTCCAGTGTTATGGATTCACGGATATGGCCGAGAGCATCAGCAATGGGTGAGACATTATGGTCCGGGAACAGAGATGAAACCGGAAAGAAAAGATATGCAGAGGCTACAGATCGGTTGAATGAGTGGAGATATAGAATGGTAACAAGGGGAATAGGTGCTGAACCCATTCAGCCGCTCTGGTGCATGAAAAATCCAGGCATGTGTAACACAGTTCAACCTTTTGTTAGCTGATTGTAGTTTCATTCTCTAAGTTATTTTAAACTTGAAATTAGAAAGAAAAAAAAATGAAGCTTAAATCTTCCCGTCCAATACTACAAAACAAATATGCCTTAAATGCACATCAATCTAATTTGTATGTTAATTTCATAGGATCATTTGGATTTCGTGCTTCATAAACCTGATAACAACATGCACTCCTCTTTTGCTGAAGTACTAATTTCTTTTTCTCTGTCTCTAGTTATAGCATCATTCCATCATTCCATGTTTCTGCGGACGGGTTATGCAACTGAAAAGAACTATTGGAACACATTTTACTTTTTGATTGATTTTTTACGTAGATTGGACAACGTGGAATAGTTCCTGATGTGGTCATTATTATGGAACCTCAAGCACGAGGATTACGAGGAGTCCCCTCTTTCAATTATGGGACCCAAGTCCTCGAGCCTGTATAGTCCTCGAGATACCTCGAGGATGGACCCTCCAGAATGCCTCCAAAATCACATCAGTAGTCTATCAGTAGTCCTCGGGGTATGTGCTTGGGATTTTGCCTTAGCCAAATTCTCAGAGTGCTCCGCGATCGAGCGTTACTAGTCCTCATCCCGAAAGAACCCTAACCCTATCCAATTACTAATATTCAAGAAATCCTAGGATTGTAAGGAATCTATCTTGAAACATACTGTATGTAATGTAAGGTGAGACTTCTAGTTTTAATTCAACACTAACTCCTTCCACAAGTCATTCCTAAAAATAAGGTGAGGAGTCCACTACTACCTAACTCTATAAATATGGGGCTTTGGATCATTATTCGGGTACGTTCTTACATATATTCACAACATATATTTTCTCTTCATATTCCCTTTCTGACTTAAGCATCGGAGGGGCGACGAGGACACACCTCGACGCCTTGTTTCAGGTACTGGAAGATCTTGTTCGTGCTCTTCCTTAGTCGTCAAGCTAAGATTTTAGCAGGTGCGATTTTTGGTAGCATCAGTACCAAAAAGGAAAAAGAAGTTAAAAATGTCGTTTCATAGTATTGTCTACTGTTTATGACGGTCTTGTACCGTGCTTAATGCTGATAAGTCGAAGATCACCTAAACAATTTCTGACCCCTTCATAAGTTTTAGAGCAAGGAAACTACTCGATCATCAAGATATTTGCTGTAGTCGGAAACCAGCGCTTTAGTTCTGCCATACAATAGGTAAAATGCAGTTTCCAATCTTTAATATTGTGAATGGCGAGCTAATTTTGTTTGGTCTAACTAGGGAAAATCAATAATTTCACCATCCAGACAGTTTATTTTTGTTCTTACGTGTCACTTGGTAACATAAATGAGAAATGGTTAGTAATCCAATTTCTTTATGCACTAAATTGAGCAAGCATAAGATCCACGGGCTAGATCATTTACACCACTACAAGATCAGAAATATTACTGATAGAGAAGCTTGAAATGTATGTCCCTGAGCTTCCGAGAGTAGAATCTATCTGGGCAGCATTTGCAGGAATCGAGGACAACAGTTTAATGAAGATTCCTTTTAAGCACGAGCTGCTACCGATCTTTTAGTTTCCATAAGAACGCATGAATTGACCAACTCTTTGTAATGCTGTTGGTGATTCAAGAAGTTCAGTGTCCACTTCTTCCACATGATGCTACAATAGTAAACCAGGTGAGATTTTTGCCTTCAAATGCCACTTCAATTTCATAGATTAAAGAAGGTGGCGGCCGTTATCTTTTTATGGTGGTTTTGCAAGTTACTGTGGCCTTGATTCATGGATTTTGATTTAACTTTGCAGCAAGAGATCGAATGGTTTTACAATATCTGGTAACATTGACAGGTTTTAGTTCACTCTGAAGACAAGCCTTGTATGAATTTTTTTTCCAATTTAATGGTTTAGAGTTAATAATTTGCATGGTGAGGAGGACTCCATTTGATCTCATAGCAATGAGTTGCATGCGCCATGTTATGTTGAAATATTTTCTTAATGGAGATGATAATTATATTCTCGTGCATAAATAGGTAAAGATTTCTAAGAAATGATTTGATTACAGCGATACAGGTAAACACCTTTGAGGTTTATTTAACTCAAAACGTTCGTGCATTATATATGTATTTAACTCAGAGTGATCAATGTCTTCGGTGGATTTCAAGATGCTAAGTGAGATAATTTTTCGTGTAATTTTAAAAGTAAAGATGCGGAAACATTACATATAACTACGAAGGTTTCAAAATACATTTTTAAATAAAAAAACGAACTAGTAGAATTTATTTCCAAAATCAAGTAGTCACATTTCGTAACATTTGATAAAATATTGTGACCTATTAGTTAATTAATCAGGTCACGTCACGATAACACAATTTATAGTCACGATCAGATATTAATCACAAATCACACAAGATCACAACCACAAAAATACAATTTGTAGATCACAATTACATATTTAGTTGCAAAACACAAATTTTATTAGATCACAAATTAGTTGTTAACCATAAATTATCCAATTAATCGGTCATAAACACTCTTCACCTCACACCACCACAGCCATCGACACCGTTCAAATTGCCATTGTCACCTCAAATCCACCACCACCATTGACATTCAAACCAAAGGTCACCACCATCTTCACCTTCAACACACCTCAAATCTCCCACCAACCACCACCACCTTCACCTTCACCTTCACCTTCAACACACGTCAAATCCACCTCCACCTACACCTCCATAATCAAACCACTGTCACCAACCACCATCGCAGTCAAATTAGTGTCACCTCCCTTCGACCAAATTAGACGTCGATGACACCACACTGAGGTTTTTCTTGGACATTCTAAGATCAATGGCAATGGTAGTAGGCAAATTGGAAACCAACAATCAATGGGTGGATTCGTCAGTTTGGGTGACGATTTTGATGCATTGGGGTGGGAGCTATAATGGAAGGCGACTCAATGTCGCCTTTGAAAGAGAATTAGGAGGGGAAATACACACGAATAGCCTAAATTTGAAGCCATATTTCAAGAAGGTTAATTCTCCATGTACATAATCCATGTACATAATGGAT
>CAIGRQ010068828.1:0-10332 GCA_903798375.1 Fraxinus sp. D2006-0159 | reverse complement strand
CCGACCCACGGACACCCCTACAAATGGTCACTAAAGTGCAACTAATATTTAAAATTGGTATTTAAAATATCATTTTTACTCATTTTATGTTTGGGTAAACCAATCAGTAAAATTATGTTTGAAAAGTGTCTACGAACAAATTAAATTATAAATAAATAAAAATAAGTAATGATAATTGAGCCCTACTAAACATGTTAACAGGAAATAAGAATGTATTATTGAAAGTAATAATTGACTTTAATTGAAAAATATAAATTATTAATTAACTCATCCAAACATGGACAATATTAAGACGCTGATTATTTTTTAGGGGAATATGCAACTATTATTTATTCATATTAGCCATCAAGGCTCGTACATGAAATCGTGGGGTGAATCTTCCCGCACTATATCAACTACAGAATTGACGTAGAAGTGCATGTTACCGTTCGGATTTAAGGATGTTAATTGGTTGTTGAGGTTGCTTAGACAGATCATCATGGTACCTAGGTCGTAGCTGTGACTTGGATCACGATTATCGGTCACCTAAGTGATCATTGTTGATTTTTAGTTGGCCGAAAATGAGGTACTGACTTCATAGGTGTCACTTGTCGCTTTGGGACTGGTCGTGCTAGCGGTGATGACACACTCGAGATATATGTGTTTAGAATTGCAATGATTATATTTCTAGGTGACGATGAGTATAGGTTGAGCTAGCGATCACTGATTGAGCTGACCTAATGTGGGTAGAGACTGGTTGGTGATCTCGTAGTCCGTTCTTTTCGAAGTGACTATTGAATCTTCGTAAACTCTCCTTAAATTAAGATAAGCCTGAGCCAGTGTTATGAGCTTGGACACTAACAAACATCCACCAAGATCTAGACATTTACTTCAGTAAAGTTCAAACCTTTATTTTCCAGTTCAAAGCAACTATGATCGTGCTTTTTGGAATTCGGTCAATCACAAGTTGGTCCATAAATGAGGCTAGATCGATGACTCTAGCCTTTTCCAAGTCGGACTTCTGTTAGCGAATCCCCCCTCCAATTCCAAGTGAGGTCACACGTTCTGAGTTCTTTTTCGTTCTTCTTGCCTTTCGAAATTTTGACCTTAGTTTGTTTTTTGCATACTCTAATCTCGAGATGGTAGTTTCAAGAAAATCCGCCAATCATATAATCCTTCCACGAGACAAAAGAGGAAAGCACCAATTGAGGATGAGAGATCGAGGATGACCTCCAAATCACCTTCCTCCTAAATTCCAATCCTATGTTCATAATTCACATCCTAGATTCATCCAAGAAGCTGTGCTTCAGCTCTAAAAGTGTTTTTTAATTCATCAACCACAACTTAACATAGAGATTGTACAGCCTCATTGTTGTATGAAAACTGAACCATTTGTAAAGCTCAACTTTTTTATGGAGGTAAGACTATCGACTTATAACCAGCAAATCCCTCAAATTTATAGATGCTCGGTATGATTTTATCGATAGCATTATACCGAAAGAGTTGTTCGGAGCATTTTCTCCTCCATTGATTGTATCAGCAATGGACTCATTTAGTTCAGATAAGGAATTTAAATTCACGTTCATTGAATCAGATACTGAGGTAGGAACATATGGTGCACCATCTATTGGTACAACTAATTTAGGATTTAAGATATTAGTGTATTCTATGGTTTCCCCCATTAGAAAAATTAGAGCTCTCAGCTCTCTACAAATTTCAAAATGGATGGTCCTAAAGAATGTGATTCATCAATTATCCCAACTGGATAATTTCACGTTTTTTTATTTCCAATATACAATTTTTTGTTGACGAGACTATGATTTACACATTTTGTATGCCACGTAGATATATTTGTCCATTTGTACAACGAAATTGGCTATGGTGATGGATGGATAAACTAATGAAATATTTCGGCAAGTATTGGATGGCCATTTAGTTTTTATTGAGTAAGTAATAACCATGAATAAAAATCAATGACTACTCATTTGACTATTATTATTTGAAATTTTAATGTCTAGAATTATATATATATTTTTAAGAAATGTGTGGTTAAAAAAAAAAAAAAAAATTGAGATTACGTACAATATTATTTTAGAAAAATGTGTGATTTCAAACGACGGCTTAATAGTCATTTAGAGCATCTTCAAGAGACTGAGATGCTCTCTATTTTAAAGAGTCAACATTTAAAATTATATTTCAAGACTCTTTAAATTAACATTTTAATTTAAAGAGTTGGTTTTGACTCTGCAAATTAAACACACTCTCTATAATTAAATGCATTTCAATTTTTAATGTAGAAAGACAATAAAATAATCTAAAGAAATGATAGTTAAAATAAAAGATAAAGAAAAATAATAAATATTTTTTTAGAATAGTAAAATCGAGTATTAAGCCCGTGTTTGGTGCACATTATTTTTTTGGTTGATGTGATGAGGAATATGTGGTTGAAAAAAAAAGAAAATATTATTTTATTGAAAAATATATGGTTGAAAATGAATAGAAAAATGAGAATGAAAAAAATAATGTGACTCAAATAGGGACTAAATATAAATAACTTGTTGAAATACTTTAAAATTTTAACTATTTAAATTTAGAGGGTGTGTGGTAGAGATTAAAATCAGATTAAAATTGAAAATATAGTCGTTATTGTTGACTTTTATTAGATGAGTGAGGCCCAATAACGACCATGTTTTCAATTTTAATTGAATTTTAAGCCCTACCAAACAGGCTTTTATAAATACTCTTCAAATAATAGAATATTAGAGTCTCTTGCTCATAGCCTCCCTTTAATCACCATTATTTCAAAACGTTTTTTTTTTAACCTACATTCTCGGTTTCAGTCACAAGTTCGCCTGATATATTCTGCATCTATCGAAAGTCGAAACAATCAATTCCCACTGCGGCAAAACAGTAAAGGACGCGCTCAAACGAAGTGGCAGACGGGGCAGTGCAGCGGTGCCTTCGAAATTGATTCACATTAACATAGAATTAGCAAAACCCTAGAAGAAGAAAAACCCCCAAAATCAATCATGGACAGTGCTCTCGCCAGCGCGTCAGCGATCAGTGACCAGCGGCAAAAGATCGAACAGTATAAGCACATTCTCGCCACCGTCCTCTCCTCCAACGACGTTGCTCAGGCCAAACAGTTCATTGATCACGGTTGCTCAACTTTAGCCTTTTACTTGTTTTTCATTGCTCTTTTTGATTCTTTATTTACAGCATTTGTTTTATTCTGCCTCTATTTGTTAATTTTTGTAGCATTTACCTTTTGGGATTTCTTCAGTGTTATCGGATGATGTTCCGCTTATGGTATCTAGGCAACTTATACAAACGTTCGCCCAAGAGCTCGGGAGGTTGGAGCCAGAGTTTCAGAAGGAGATTGCCCATTATACCCTCAACCAGATTCAGCCTCGGGTTGTATCTTTTGAAGAACAGGTGAACTTTCTAGCCCAGTACTTTATCTAATTTTTGTCAATACCCTTTGCAAATGTAGTCCATATTTTGCTTTCTTGAGCTAAAAAATATCTAGTCCAGACTCTAAATGGAAAATTACGAGCTTCTAAATTGGTGCTAAAGCAGTTGAATGTCTAATTGTCTAGACGATAGATTCTTGTCCAATATATAATGTCAAGAATAAGTTGGCAATATGTGAGAGCATATTTTGTGCTATGGTGATGGCCAATTACCCATTGCTTCTAAATTAAAGCAGTTTGAATATTTAGGATGGTGTATTTCCTTTTGTTTGTTTTGCCACGTCTTATCAGAATCTTCTTTAACAGTAGCTGATTTTTTTGAAGTGACACATGTGGAGTATGTGATAAGGTAATCTAATTATCGGGGATATGGATGTTTGAAAGAGGAATTGTTTGCAATATGGTACTTGGACTTATGTGATACCTTGGCTTTGATACATGGAATGATGCTGAAATCGCAAGGACTTTGATGGACTTTGGATATGGATAATCTCTTTGATGCCTTGTTAGTCATGGAAGTGGATTGCTTTGTTTGTAGTGAAAGCGAAAAGGAGGTGGTTGTAGAGATAGAGTCTTTATGGGAAATAGAAGCTGCAGAAAAAGTGAAATCATAAAAACTTTGTATGGCTTAAGTTGTTAAAGTCTTTTAAATAAAAGGAAGTGGATAGGAAATAGATCAAGGGACAAAACTTTCCTACTTCTATATTCTCTGAGTGAAGACGAAAAAGCAGATGAAGCAAAGGTCACATCTCCGTATGCTCTCCCTTAATTGATTGAGTTGCATGTACATATCTGCAAGGGACCATCTGACTAGAAAATGTGGTCTGAGAGCTTCCTCTCTAGGAGTAGGGCAGCAAGACAAGATCACCATTTCTCTTAGTAACGGACTTCCTCGAACGCTTCTTAGAATGAAATTAGAACTGGTGAATTTTAGGCAATGTTTTAACTCTTGCACACATTCTAGCTGTATTTCATCCTATATTGAGAAAGCACATTACTGCTAGATTTTGCAAGATATAGGATCTCCAAATTGGTGGGAAGGAAACTCTTGGAAGGAATCAAGAGGAATTAAGCCCCTTTACTTTCATAATATGGGTATAAAAGTTGGGTATAAGTTACATTCTTGGCAATGGCGAATTGATACATGCTATTTGCTTGTCACTTTTCATTTTCAGTGGTTCCATTAGTAGACGGGCTAGCTCCCTTTCCCAAGAATTTGGAAAAGAAAAGCAATAAAAAATTGAGCTATGGTTTAACTGTCTGCCACTTGGACAAGTTCTACAATGATCTTAATCTCTTCGATGATTTTTTGCATCTTGGATCTTTTGACTAGATCTGGTGAAGAGTCTTTTGCTCATTTTTATGTTCTTCAATTCTATACATTTCTGTCGATAAACTTGGTCAAAGAAGTTGGAACCTGGACAATCCATGTCAATTGTTGTTTCTGGCTTTAGTTTGAGCAGTTCCGTCTGAAATTGACACTGTCGGAAAAATATTGCACCGTAATTTGAAATTTCCTCCATAACCTATTTTTCGGCTATACAGTTTCAGCTGTGAACATGAATTATTAATCGTTTATTTGGGCATGTTATATTTTTCTGTTTCTGTGTAAGTTTCATTTTGAGTTTGCACCAGATGGTTGGTAGGGATGTTTCACTCTCAAAATCTATCATCTTGGATGATCCATATTTAAGATATTGATTATATATGAATTTTTATGAAGCCAGAAAAGAGGCATGTGATCTTTTTATTAGCTCCTAAAGCAATGTATCTGCACATTAACTCAAATAGGCTGCACAATCAAATCATATCACTGCTTGATTTGGTTAAGGGATCATGCTTCAATTGCCATCATAATAATTATGGTTTTAATTGCTATTTTCCATACCCTGTCTGCTTTATTCTCTAGTTTGTTTTCTGGATAAGTTCTGTGCTTCAAAATTCTTATCAACGCGTATGATTGCAGGTGTTGATAATTAGAGAAAAACTTGCTGAGTTGTATGAATCTGAGCAACAGTGGTCAAAAGCTGCACAGATGCTTAGTGGCATTGATCTGGACTCTGGAATGAGGTCAGCAGATTGATACTTTTCTCTCACTTTTAGTTAATATACTCTTCATGGAATTTATTGTGACATTTTTCGTTCCTTCTCTCATTTTTTGCAGAGCGATTGATGATACCTTCAGGCTGTCAAAATGTGTCCAAATTGCTCGTCTTTACCTTGAGGTATTTCTTGAGTTGGATGTGTAATTTTATTATTTAAATTTGATGTTACTGAACCTTTTTATGTGAATGCCATCCATGTTAGACATGGAAAATTTCCCCTCAAATGCCACACATCCACACGTGTGCATATCTCTAACTGTCTACATGAATTCATAGAGGCATGTTATCAGCAGTCGGAAATCTGTCAGATGCTTTATATTCTAGAAACAAATGCTGCATGGTGTTGTGAACTATATATATCAATCAGTGAACTGTGAACTATGATTAGATCAAAGCTATATCAAGGATATCAATGTCAAAGTAACTGGGACTTGTATGCTTGTTTCTTGATTTTCAGGATGACGACGCAGTTAATGCAGAAGCATTTATAAACAAGGCTTCCTTTTTGGTTAGCAACAGTCAGCATGAAGTGTTGAATTTGCAGTACAAGGTTGACATTTAAAAATTTTTGGCTCAATGATATGAAGTATCTAGATTATGCTTAACATATTCCTATATATATCATTTTAACAGGTTTGCCATGCTAGGATTCTAGATTTGAAGAGAAAATTCTTGGAAGCTGCCCTGCGTTATTATGGCATTTCCCAAATTGAGCAGCGACGGATTGGAGATGAGTATGTGTATTTGAAAAGATGTTGATTATCAACTTGCAATGCTCTCCATGGTTTTTGTCTCTAATATTTTTTACATATTTCTGTTGCACCTAATTGAATCTCAGCTGTATAGTTGTCTTATAGCATTTGGTCACAATTCACGCATCAGACTTCATAGTTATCCTTTGTTTTCATTTATATAGTTAATTGAATTGAAACTAAAGGGATGTTAAATTTTGTAAATAAAGTTGTACGATAAGCAGGGATGTTAAACAAGCATATGCGTGACAAATTAACTGACATATTAAGATTGTGTAGAAGTAGTACATGAGGTTTAGAAACATGAACTTATATACCCCGGAAAGATGTGGCGTTTTGTATTATATTCTGACAGTAGTACTAACTGTGGTAAAAACATTGTCATTTATGCTTAGACATACCTCTGTTGTCTTTTGACAATCAAAGAGAATACCAATAGAACATGCCTTTAAGAAATTGAAGTATTAGCTAATAACTCTGCGATCCAAGTCGAAAGAATTAGGTCTTCAGTTCTTAAATTGAAGGAGTCGCTACTGAAGACGCGTGTACAAACATTATATATGAACTTATCTATAATGGACATATACGCGAGTATTTTGACTTCTAAGAACTGTACTCAATGCGATGTAAAAAGATTAATGTTTATACTAGACACACGGGTGAATTTGTCTTCGACAATCATAGAGAATACAAATTGAATATGCTGTTGTCTAAGGTGTTGAGAATGTATAGTGCTATTAAATCTGAGCAGTACTAGTATGATCTTATTTATACTCAATATGCACGATTTAGTGTTATATGTCCTCATATGGAGCACTCGACCATCACAGAGAGATTGATGAAGAAGCACTAGAGCAAGCTCTAGCTGCTGCAGTAACATGCACGATTTTGGCTGCCGCAGGTCCTCAACGTTCTCGTGTTCTAGCCACCCTTTACAAGGTATGAGTAACTACTTTGACCTAGCCTAGCTGTTTTCTCTGATTTTTTCTGTCATCCAGAATTTCTATTCGTGTGTTCTAATCAAGAATCTTTTTTCGCAAATTTGATTATTATTCTTTGAGGATGTATGTGTTGTTTCTTTGTGACTTTTCTAGTTTGGAGGATTATTTGATTCAGGTCTCTATATAGTCATTGCTAAGATTTTATATGATGTAATTATAGAATTTCTTCACCCCAAATTACAGTGACTTCTACTTCATATGGCATTTTTAGAATTAAAATCACTGGAAGTTGTCAAAATGAAAAAAATATATCTGGTGGAATAATATAGGGTAAAGTTACTGTCTTTATTTTCAAAAATGTGGTCTACATGTTAGACTTGTGTTCTTTAATTTTAAGGGATCATCACCTAATATTATGATTTATGATTAAACACTACGAGTAACAAATATTTAGATTGTTGGTTTATGTCTGGTAAAACATTTGATTATTAGTGCAGAAGTTAGTCCCCTGCCCACTCCAAACTGAATTCTTTATGATGTTTCCTCTTGGAGCGTGCCATGATATCTTAGTCAAATATTTGCTTGAGGTGGACGATTTACTTGCTTTCTTTTGCCATTGAGGTTGCTAAATAGGATTGTCACCATCGATTTCACGATATATATTATAAATGTCTTGTGGATGATTTTTTACCCTCTGTATTCTGGAGTGAGATTGCCATGATGATTTTATTTTGAAGCTGTGCAAGATTCAATTTTGCATTATGATTAAATTCTACCTCTTTTTTTTCTTCCACCAGGATGAACGTTGCTCTAAGCTAAAGATCTATCCCATTTTGCAGAAGGTAATCTCTTAAATCTATTCTCATAACAAGGACCGACTGCAAAAACAACAAACATCCATGCACATCTCCCTAATTCTGAAAGGCAGTTATCCTTCTATTTGTTAATATAAAATACAAACAGATGCTGTGGATTAATTAAGGCTGCTTACTGCTGATGTCTTGCATGAAAATTTCCAGGTTTATTTGGAGAGAATTTTGAGGAAACCAGAAATTGATGCTTTTGCTGAAGAATTGAAACCACATCAGGTTGCCTTCTGTGTTACTCTACAGATGATTTTTGAATATTTTATTTTCCAAGTGTAGATCTGCAATCATTTTGCTGGGAATTGTAACATATGATTCATTTTGCAGCAAGCACTTTTACCCGACAATTTTACTGTTCTTGATCGTGCTATGATTGAGCACAATCTTCTGAGTGCTAGCAAACTTTATACGAATATAAGGTGGGTGGAAAATGTTACTGTTATTGACTATTTTTCTCTTAAAGTGAATTTATTTTTGCAGTTATAGCCAATAATATGACATTAACCCCTTATATTACTCCTGTACAGCTTTGATGAATTGGGCAGACTGCTGGGAATTGCTCCTCAGAAGGTACAGTCCCTTGTTACCAAAATAATGACATTACCTAGTGCAACATGTACAGAAAAAAAAGACAAGCATACAGTATATTTGCAAACATTAGAATTGTATATCCCCAGTTATGGAAAACTAGCACTGCTATCTTATTAATTGATACAGTTGCTAGCTTAACCTTGAGTTTGATTGGCCTATTCAAGCTTGTCATATTCATCTTTATTTCTGTCTGGCTGTCCATGTTACTTGCCTACCTGAAAAGATTCAACTAGTTTTGAGGGGCTGAAGGTTTTAAATGGGATAAATCTCATTAGATAGAATTCTTTAGAAAAGTTCTCTTTATAAAATCCTATATCTTATGGAAGTTCATGAAATGTTGTTAGATATTCTCGTTTCACTGAAAAGCTATAGAGTAGGATACTTGCAATTGCCTATTTAGCCTTCCAAGCTGCTAGTGTTCCAAATTTCGAAATGATTTGTACCAATTTGTGATTTCTCTAGGAACTTAAAGTAACAGTGTTTTGCCAGTGCCTCAAATTTCATTGCACCCCACTACATTCTTGGCTTTCCTTGCACTTCTTTGTAATGCAGTTGTACACCAGTGTATTCACACATCAATAGTATATGTTGATGCCGTTCTTTTACATAAAGGTTGTGAGAGGTCCATGCTAAAGCCTCTTAAAAACTTATTCAACCTTTGTGCAGGCTGAGAAAATAGCTTCAAAAATGATCTACGAAGACAGAATGAGGGGATCTATTGATCAGGTAGAACTTTCGTTAAAATTGATGTATACAATTTCTGAGGCGTTTCATTAATCCTTCTCATCATATCATTCTTTTCATATATCAATTCAATTTATTGAAACTTCTTTGATAGCTCTTGTTTCTCTTTGAATTATGAAAAAGTTTTAAAATGTTTTAGCAGGCTACTCATTGTACTCCTTTCCCCTTTTCAGTGTTTGAAAGTTATTGATGTTCTTTATTGAAGATGATCTTTTGATAAAAATGTCATTTTCTTCCTTTTCAAACGCATGCTAACAATGTAGTGAGCATCTTTTTATAAGAGTTCAACAGTTATGTAATAATTCTACGCGTCAGGTTGAAGCTGTTATACATTTTGAAGATGACACAGAGGAATTACAACAGTGGGATCAGCAGGTAATGCTTGCTATGGTTAACAAGTTCCTATTTGATTGGTTTGTTACATCTATAAGGGTGTGTATGACAGGGAGGGAATTCCATGGAAAATGGAANTATTTGATTGGTTTGTTACATCTATAAGGGTGTGTATGACAGGGAGGGAATTCCATGGAAAATGGAATTTGTTTTCCATTTTTCCACTTTTCTTGTGTTTGATAGATATTTTTTTCTAGGCAAAATATTTTCCCACTTTTCCTCACACACTCACATTTTCTTGCTTTTCCTGGAAAACATTTTCCCATTTTTTTTTTGTTTTTTTGTTTTTTTGTTTGCAATTGGAAATTTTTTTAGATACAATGGTAAAAAAAATTATCACTTTTATTAACAATTTCTATACGAAACATAGTCAAACGAATGATATTCGGTATAGTAAAAAAAAATTGTAATTTTTTTATTTATTTATTTCTTTTTTTTGGCAATTGGAACAAATTCTAGACCCAATAATAAAAAAAAAATATCAGCTT
>CAIGRQ010068820.1:0-21084 GCA_903798375.1 Fraxinus sp. D2006-0159 | reverse complement strand
TTTTGGTTTCGAGTTGGGGTCGAAATCAACCCAAATCGAACCGCGCTCAGCCCTAAGAATGATCATAACATAAGTTGCTGCTTATACATACTGATGATTCTAAAATTCCATAGAATTGACACTCAAAAATCAATTAATTTTAATATAAAATTTCTTTTAAAATTACTTATTTTATGTCATTTGGATGAGATTTAGACAGATTGTCCAGCATTTACTTGCTTTCAGGCGATTCTTAGGAGCCAACACCAAAATTTATTAAAAATCTAATTTTATCTAAATCAAATGAAGGCTTACTTTCAATGTCATGTCGCCAGAATAACATAAAACGATATCAATGCGGTTCCCCTTAACAATTGACGGGCCAAGCGTTTTTTACTTATAAGTAAATAACAAGTTTCATACAAGTTATTTTTTATGATGTTGAAATTTTAAAATAAATAAATTACTTGTTGATAATAAGGTTGGAGGTAAAAACTAGAGAAGACAATGAGTATACTTTTCAAAATAGAACATTACACTTACAATAGAAAGTCGTATAAAAATTTAACTGGTCACAACTCACACACACACAAATTTAAACGAATTGACAACAATAATGAAAATGAAGTGTTAAGTGGGAAAACAATTCCATTTAGCATCCTTTTTGTGTTCATATAATACATGGTGTGGTGAATAGCTAAGCACCATTTTTCTGCCATGGCTTGAGTACACCCACAACGATTACTGCGACGATTATAAGGAGAATGAGGATAGCAATGCACATCCATTTCCTCGAGTTTTTCTGTAAACTTTTTGCTTTCTGAAGTGCAGTGTTACCGGATTGCACATGGTCGACCGCAGATGAAACCTGAGAATCGGTTGGTGGAGATCAGTCTGACTATATACACAAAGTGCATGTTTGTTATGTGGTATCGGACAGGATTGGATAGTAAATGAAATTAAATTCTTCTTATTGTAGAATTCAGTAATTGATATCAAATATGGCCAAAGAGATCACAAATAGTTGTTTTACATGGCTTGCTCATAGTTCTCACAAGTCACAAGGTAACCTGAAGGCAGCAGGGAGAGTAGGAGTTTTCCTTACCTGTGATTCAATATTGTCGAGCATGTCTCCTTGAGCATCCACTAATACTGCCATGTCCATGAATATCTGTGCCGGGTAATACATCAAAGAATTACACAAGTTTTTTGCAATCATTTTCTATGGATTTCAATTTGTTGTTTCGAAATAAAGTTTCATCATAAAAGGAAAAAAGGGAACAGAAACAGATGCAAGGCTAACAGTCATTTTTAGACTCGTTTAATCCAGGCAGAATAAGTGCATATTTAGTTGGTGATTATTTTATAATCACTTCTGGTCAAACATACTTTTTATCCAAATATTTTTCTAGGACCTATAACTACTACCCACTTTTTATCTATATATTCAATAGGATCCACAACTTATAATCACTTAAATTATAATTAATCACTAACCCAACATGCAATAATTTCTTTCCTGCAACTGCAAACAATCTTTTGAAATCATAAAAAGCAAACACCAATGAAGGACAAATATTTTTTTTATTTTTTTTTGGTTTGGGAAATCTATCAAATTCGAGATGTACAGATTTTTAAGTTTTACACTCTAATCAACTAATGACCACTAGCTTTTAATATATATAATTTTAAAAAGCTAACTAATTAGCATGTCAATGCTGCTTAGCAGCAGTTGCCGGTTCGTGAAAAGGTTTCAAAACATAGTTGGTAATGATGGTATTAAGAAAGGGAAAACAAACAATTTCCTTTGCGCATAGCTAACAGACTCAATAGTCAAAAGTAAACACAACTTATTAGCGATGGTATGAATATGCAATACTATAAGCTCAAACGTGAGGAGGCCAAGAATAGATTAAAATCAAACAAGTGCACAGAGAAAACATATTAAATAAATAGATAACAGGATCTAACTAATTTGATCTTAACAAGATGAAGTGGGGAGTTCAAGAAGACAAAACATTGAGTTCAATGGCCTGTAGCAATGCGGTTGAGTGGTATTTTATTCTTATTATCATTGCCAACAAATAAACCATAATACCTGTTGCAAGTCTAGAAGCTTCTTCTCTAAATCTCTAACGGCATCATGACGCTCTTGAATTTCGGCAAGCGTGTCCATTATCTGCATGAAAAAAATAATAAAATAAAGCAATGGGGAAAGGGGATAGAGGAAAATATAAAGAAGGTAGAAAATAGAGCTAACCTGGCCTCGCCCTTGTTCTTGAATTGCTTTATGAAAAATCTGTTCACTATCCCCTGTCTCTATTAATCTATCAATTGTCTGCAAGTAGAATTGAATACTTAGAAAATTTGCACATTAAGATTTATTCAAATTATAAACAGAACTGAATTTACCTCTTCATCAGCTCGATTTCCTGTCACTGATGATCACATGAAACGAGAAACCATCACAATTTGTCAAGACTATTAAGAAAGATATTGCAAAAAGTTGCAACCTTTTTTATAAGAAGGAAACTGTTAAAACCTGTGAATACACGCCTCTCGACTACTTCGCGATACTCTTGATGGATGCTTTCTCGTAAAGTCTACAAAATTTTTTGTTAATACAAGTGAGAAACAGGAGAGAAGTTGGAACGAAATGATACCTTTTTGAGATATCATACATCTGACCTACCTGAAATTCAGACATCTTGTCTTTGAACTTCTTCTTCATGGCACTGCAGTCAAAACAATCATTCAGAAAACAAAATTTATGTAATGCAGCATTACACACACACAAATAGGTATTAAATTAGAATAATTTTTTTGAAAGCTTGGACTACAATGCTCAAGGCATTGATGATAATTCTGACAGTGTATGACTTAACTAGCTTTTCATGCCAGATAATCATATGGATCCTGAGATTTGTTCAAATAAATTTCGTTCATTGACAGGATTATCTGACTAATGAATAAACCCAATGGGTTTTAGTAGTTCAATTACAAACATTTCTGATATTGATCTTGGAACACAAAATGGTGACAACGCCAAAATGACAAGGATGGATGTTACCACTTATTAAGCCCTGTTTGGTAGAGATTAAAATCTTTAAATCAAATTCAAAATCAACAATTAATTTTAACCACATTTCATGGACCCACAACTTTTCAACCACACATTTCATTCACTTTTATTAAAATCTACTAAAAATATGATTTTAATCCCCATCAAACAGGGCCTATATAACTAATCCATGAGCCTTTCTTCAATTGACATTATTATCGGATTTAACCTTCTCTAGTGAAAGTTTGCATAAGAATTACACAACTAAGTGCAAGGACAAAGGTGAATCAGCCAGTAAAATGTGCCATTCAAGAGGACTTGAACTTAAAAGTTAACTAAGGGTGGGGGTGGGTGGAGTTGTTGGAGTCTATACATGTATGAAATCCATATATAGTACTGATATATTCGCTGACCACTCTGGGCATTTAGTCTTGATTTCAACAAACTATAAGAGAAACAGCCAAACTATATTGATGGGCTCAATTCTAAAGCTTTATGGCAATCCCCACATGCCTATATAAAAACTTAAATTTTAAACGGTACCAATGGCTGTTATCCGGTCATTTTGAAATGGGAGGAATGCTCAAGTTTCAATGACCATTTTGCTGATACTGTTTGTTTGTGGGAAGGGCTGTCCCATTTATGTCATCGTGGGCTACAACTCAAGTAGGTGCAATGTGGATGTGGAGAATAGTTCATTAGTCTTTAATTTGTTTTATGACTTCATGTATATGAGGACAAAGGACTCTAATTTTGTAATTATTTCTTTCTATTGATAAAATATTTGGCTTGTGAGAAGATATCATCCACATGCCTACCAATCATGTGGAGTAACTCTGCTCACACGTCTGATGCAGACATGCAGATAAAGCAAATTTGCAAAATTCATGAACATTATAAACTATGTCATTTTAAAATGTCTGCCATGCAACACTAGCATCATATAGAGTAATGATAATGGGACATGAGAATTGGAGTCTAAATTACACTGTAGTCGCTGTTCTTGATCTGTCTACGCCTGATCCTTTTCCACATCCAGGCTTTTGTCTGTTGGCTAAATTCTGTAAGAAGAGGAAAAAAATAAAAGATAACTCTACTGAACAGGTCTTGACAAAGTTAAATAACATGAGCCATAATTTTTCCTCACCTCTCTGTCAAGTTCCTCAATTTTTGATTTAATAAGGCGGGCAATTTTTCCAACTTCATCGACATCCTTTTCCATTCGTTTCTTGATTGCTTCAGATTATGCACAATTGATCATAACCAAGTTTTAAACAATGACAAGTCAATTTAAAAACAAATTGCAAGAATCCAAATACATGTATTTTCACCAAATCCAAGTATAATAACACAAATCCTCCACTAAAAATATATGCATTTCATAACCACCAAGAATAATGCAACCATGAGAAATGAAAAGAAGAAAAGTGATGATAAAAAATCAAATCAGAAATTGGAGAAAGAATGTACAGATAAATGAAGTAGGATTCAAAAATTAACGAAAAATAACATTGTTTCTGTATGTGACTTAGGTTGGTATTTAAATGCAAGATACAAACATTTTGTCACCTTAAGAACGTATACAACATTTTTTTAACTGTATATGCCTATTTGGCAAGCTTGAAGCTTCATAGTATCATGGAAAACTAATTCCTGAAACACCTATTGAAGCATGCAATCAAGCGAAACAAATTACCTTTCATGGCAGCAGCCTTAGTTATGGCCTTGGATTCCTCATGAGCATCCTGCAAAGAACATTGGCAGAAGGCACGACAAATTATATGTAATAGTGCAAAACTTTTTACATGTTTTGAGTAACCTACAGTACGACTGCGAAGTATAAGCTGATCTTCTGTATATTTAATTAACAAAATCACGTATAGCTATCAAAAAAGCAATTTCATGTGCATATATACAATCCTATGTACACTACAGGGCTACAGGGAAGTATCATGTATTTATGTAAGTTAATAAGTTGTTTATCATTACTTATCAGAGAAACAGAATTGTAAAATTGCTTTCAGGGATTGAGCAAGTCCCAACAGGTCCATCCAATAAACAGTCTTAGATTCCTCTGGTTTACTAGTGAATCTAATAAGATATCATAAAATCATTGGAATCAGAGGAAGCTTTAATGATGAGAACAAGAAAAAGATCCATGCACAGAATGCCCAATTTAGAAGAAACACTAGGGTGGTGTAACTAAAGTTAAGAGGTAATGAAGTTCCCTACTTATTCAGCAGTCACAGCGTTGATAAGAAAGTGAAACCAGAAAACTCAAATTACACTTTTATCACTATCAAGAAAAAGATTCATGCACAGAATGCCCAATTTAGAAGAGACACTAGGGCGGTGTAGCTAAAGTTAAGAGGTAATAAAGTTCCCTACTTATTCAGCAGTCACAGCGTTGATAAGAAAGTGAAACCAGAAAACTCAAATTATACCTGTATCACTATCAGCACTCAGCAGAGAGGAGGGACATTCTTGGAAGCAACACACATCCAGAAGATATAATAATTGTTAAACAGCAACTCATACTTCTTATGTACATAACTTGTATCCTCTAATACCATAGTAGTTCGTGACTGTTTTACTTGCAATCAGAGAATACGTCTTCTTTTCTCACTTTATCACTGGGGTTTCGTCATTTAAGCTCACAAGGCAAGAAAAGGGACCAAGACTATGTATTAATTTTCTCACTTGGGGAAAGAAAAAATGGACACACATTGCTTGCAGATAGGAAATGAGAAATCAATTTCACAAGGAAAAAAAAAGGATAGAAAGAAGAGAGTATTTATACCTGAAGCTTTTTGAGTAGCTTATCGAGTTTTTCAGAATGTTTTTCAATCTCTTGAACCTAACAGCATAAAGGAAAAGGCAAGTTGAAACTACGACAAGGACAAAATAAAAAGTTACCCACTTGTTTTTGTAACTATATCGACAAAACTCAAGTTGAATGGGAAAAGCAAGAAAACAACAGCCAGAGATAACAATTTTATTTCTGATGTGTAATAGCCATCATATAAACTGGTATACAGCACCTGCTTAAAGAAATTGTCCAAGCCTAAATCTCCAGAATTTTGTGCAATCTGTGTTCCCATTTCAATATCCCCATTCCTAGAAGCTTGATCCCGTGGTATCTCGAATGAATCCTGCAAATGTGCATAAAAATAAGGAAATAACTAAGACCTCCTATTCCACAGTGTATTCCGTACCAACTAATATGCACGGAAAAAGCTTTTCAGCCTTTTTTCAAATAGTGGGATAATCTACAAAAGAATTACTTGGGCCTACAAATACAATATATACACAAAATGATACACAGACATGAATGAGGAACAAGGCATGTATTCAAACTTTGCCAAGTTCCAACATTCATCAAATAAAAAGCTAATGTCAGTACAAATAACAAAGATATTTCAATTTTCTTTTGTTCATGAAAATACTAAGCCTTAATCTTAATAAATTTGGAGTTGGCTACATGAATCATTTTTGCCACTCCATTCAAGAGAATGTGAAATAACCAAATAGAATTCTTGAATAGATTTGATATAGTTGTCTTCGCAGAACATATGGTTCTATGTTGATCATCTATTAATTTTCAACATTTTAAGACGGGAAGCTTATAACAGTCAGATCTGTCACAAGAAATTGTGATACTATGTGTTTAATGGAGAAGTAGGTTCAGGATATGATGTGTTTACTTACACTTTAAGCTCAATTAGCATTAAATATATCTGAAAATTGACTTATTAATTTTGTGTGGATGTGCTTTCAGAGGGTATCTTAGAAGAATGTTTATGCGTTCAGTCTTTTTCATTTGGACTTTGAAACTAAAGCATGACGAAGACCACGTAATCTCTTCATATTTAATCAGTCACCAAACATGATCTTTTGAATGCATATGTGGCATTTTCAAAATTTGAGGTTAAAATGAGGGCTAAAGTATTTTGTTGGATAGAATACAATGAAAAACTTAGCACATAGAAGTCCGTTGCCTAAAATTTTAGTGCATTCCCGACTGACTAGTTCAACTCATGGGAGCCAAAAGTATACACCAATATAAACTAGAAAAGACAACATAGAAGCCAATATTACAGACCGAAATTCAGCATCATTGAACTCGTATCAAACATCTTAAGCAGTTCATTACGTTAATTGTAAAGCCAATCTACATTTTCTACCAGCCCATTCAGTTAAAATCTCCACGAAAACTAAGTTTTTAACTTCAATTGAACCGAAACATTGCACCTCTTCGTAGATCAAACTCATTACTTCAAACATCAACTCATCCCAACCACTTTTGTTTATAGATACATATGTTTGTGTATCTAATTGCATTAACATATCAGAAACTTAATTATAAAGAAAAGGGCCAAAAGTGTTTATAAATATCTGATGATCTTATGTCATTTTGTTGTAATAATAACAAAAAAAATTCGCCCAAGCACAAACAACAGTTATAAAGAACCATTTTTTTCAGCTGCTAAAGCTTCGATCTCTTATTACATTGTCAGGACTCCAACCCTTTTTTTACATTTTCATCAATAATTAAGTAATCAACCACACAATATCATTACTCAAATTAATTGATTGGGAAAAGCAAATTACCGTTAAAAGGTCGTTCATAGTGGAGCAATTGAAGAAGGTAGAATTCGAAATCTGTTACTGATAGTTTCGAATTTCCTGGCTCTCTAGTCTTCCACTTTCTTTCTCTCTCTAATTTTCTTTGTTATATATTGGTGTTTCGGGGTTAGTGGAGGGAGAGAGAGAGGGTGTTTTTCCTGTGGGAAGAGAGAGACAGGTCTTTTTCTATATTTCAAAACCTTCTTGTATTTATCTGTGAGTTCATAATCATCAAGGTAATTTTTTTTATTATTTTTATATAATAAATAATGGTATTATTAAGCAAATTTTCAACTTTGCTACATTATCTTAGAGATAATTGCGGCAGCTATATCAAATGAGTAATGCCCATTACTTCACTGGGCCCGCCCCTTGGGGGCCTATAAGGCCTCCTCGTGAAAGTAATGTCATGTATAAAGGGCATTACTCATATCAAATACCCTTCTTTCGTTATTTTAATTGTAAAAATATTAGTAAGGTAAAGTGAAGAAGATACTCTTCATCAAAATAATTTAGTTTGCCCATTTTTGTAGCACAAAATCCTCGCCTATCTTATAGTACTCCAAACATTTCAATTCTCGATGTGACTGGATCTTGAAAATCGCACCTCTTTATTGAAAAATGACTTATGCTGCCCTAAACCAAGCAGCACTATAGATTGAATTCTAAGTAGCTATAAGATGAACCCTAAAAGACGGTCCTACCTGAGGAAGGGAGTAGGATGAATCCTCGTAACGATTCTAACGACCTAGCTAATCGTTGATTCAATGTCCTTTTAATTGGACATCGCTTTTAGGTCAAGTAATGATTGAATTGTCGTTTTTCGTCATTTTCTTCTTGTGCTGTAACTATTTTAAAGATTTAAGATAATAATTGACATAAACGAAAAAGTTTGGAACCGCTGCAATTAATCCATTTTTAAATGTCCAAAAATCTTTATTACTATTATATCACCAGCAACAGAATAATTCTGATTGTACAGAATTATTGGCCAGAAACTCACATGGGGTGGGCTCCATGTGAGTTTAATATTGGAAATAAACCCCCACCTCCAATTCCTCCCCTTGTTGTGAGAGATCTGGCCACTTGCCACTTTCTTTCTGTACGAGTACAAGGATTGATAATCCTTAATTACAGAAAATTTTAAAATAAAGAGGTAGAATGTGGGCCCAACACAACTAAGATTGCAAACGGTGGAAGGCATGTCCGCCTCACCATGTGAGTTGGGGTGGCTGCCATGATTATTAAAATACTCTACTACGTTTCCAGACTCTCATTATTTGGGGCATGTTTAATATGTCATATTATAAAATTTTGTTTAGTATTATGCACCAAACGTATACCCACTGTATAATTTAAAAAATTAATTTATGTTCCTTATAGGTATTCCATTAATATTTTGAGAATTATTAAAGTCGAAATTGACACTCATCTAACAATCAATCACTCATTTCTTTCTTATTTATAATTTAAATCGATTACAAACAACTCTCAAACATGCAAGACTATAGTAAGGGCTTGTTTGGGTGCCATTTTGTCCAAGTAATTCATTTTTCAATCACATCAATAGGGCCCACAATTGAATGCCACATGGGTATTTGATTATTGATAGTTATGTTTGATTTTCAATTATACTTTTAGTTTTGGCTGGATGTGTGCAAATTTTGTTTTGAAGAGAGAGACAAAATTGGTAAAGTGAAATCAAAATTCATTAATGGTACAGTTACACGTCACTTTTGTGTTGATGAAATTGATAAAGAAAATGTTATTTTACAGACCAACGATCAAATTTCTTCTGAAAATGATATCAAACAAGGGATAAATATGAAAAAAAGTAAGTTAATGTCTTGATTGTCTAATACTACGTATGAAGCATACTCTTCGAGTTACATGAGCGCCACCGGAACTCCCTATCTCACCTTAGTTGGCTTTTTGCAAGTTCAATGGTGAGTCCACAAGGACCATAACCAATTTGATATGGACATTCTTTGGAAGCATATCAACATTCTTGAACCATGTTCAGACTGTTGGAGTAATTAAACTTGACGGTGTGATCCGATCGTACCAGTTCAAGATTAATTTTAATGTGGTAGGTATCGAGACATCGTTCACTTTCCTATTGGGAAGACTTTTACTCCATTCAGCAAGACACTGTCCTTCTATACTTGGAAGCCAAGCAGTCACAGGCTCATCAATTCTATCAACATATGGTTGAATCATAACTCCACGTCCAGTAAGGAGATGACGACACATTTCACAGAGGCATGGTCATTTGTAATGATCGTGGGGGAAGGATCGGTAAAGGTAAGTTCAAGATATCTCATGGCCCCTGGAGGTTTACTATATCATGACAATGGCGTAGGAGAAGTTGGATTTGATGTATTCATTATTGGGATTTTCATTAACTACGACTTCTGTTTTGGGGCCATCTCATTGTGCAGCCACCACACTGGTTATCGAGATTTGTTTTCATGACTTCCTGTGATGAGGATCTTTAGAAATTGGCCTATCTCGTAGGAGTCGAGTTTTTTCAGTTAGAGAGAAATAATGGAGATTCTCTCAGATATATTATACGAGGACTTTCTAAGTTTAAAACTTTATTATAGCAAAAATATTTAGGGTTTTCTTATTTAAATTAGGTTACTCAAAAGTTGAAATCATATATAGAGAGTTCAAGCATTGTAATAATTATACTTGATTATTGAATAAACCGATGTTTCATTTCTTTAAATTGTTTCTCTCTTATCTCCGTTCTTTCTCGTCTCTCTCTATTCAATCTACTTTCTTCTATTTCTCTTCTCGTCTTCCCCCTTTTCCTTTCTATGATTTTGATTCTTAGTTCGTTATATCTTACATCGCTTAAATAAAAACATTATACTCATGATACAACTAACATCACTTAGTACTTTGAAATTTACTAATAAACCAAATGTAACATATGGAACTCGACAATGATGGAGTCAGAATTTTCAAAATGGAGGGACAAAAAATATGTTGAAAGAGAAAAATATACATCTATTTAATTTATTTTTACATAAACTTGAAGAAAAATTCAAGATTTTACATAGGGATCACGACCCCTGCCCACAGCTTGAACTCGAGCGACCAAAAATCTGACTACTGCGTTGCATACCAATGGGACTAGGCCAACCCAAGAAGCCTAAGCAAATATAGAATAGATGCCAATAAACTAGTCAAACTATCGGATCGGACCATGTACCTAACCCGAAAGGTTGAGTACACAACATCGGGGACTAGGTCAATGATGTCAATAGCCAAGTCGGCCAACCCCATCTAGCAGCCCATGTAGACCATCAAAGACTAACACTGCAGTGCCTCTATGAATACCAGATCATAGAAATTAAAGGCATCTAATCATGTCAAAATTCAAATATTACTTCAAAAGAAGATCAAAGTTAATGATAAGACGAAATTTACAACCCTAGATATCCTAAAATCTTTCGTACACACTAAGCAACAGGGTGCACAAGATTATTTGTGTACCAAAGATGCACAAGGAAATAATCAAGGGAATTGGGGGATGATGCACAAGCCACGAGATAATCTGCAGAAAATTCTTCTTTCATCATCAGCAAATGAACAACTTGAAGATAAGGGAAGTATTTACCTGTAATTTCTTACTAAATTGATCTGATTATAAGCAGATTATGATCCATAAGTTGTTGTGTGTCAGTGGAAAGAAGGGCGTGAGGAATGAAGCCTGGTCCGAGATCTATATCATCATCACTCCATGCATGGAATCAATGAATAAATCTTGGAACAGTCTTCATTCCAAACGCCTCTTTTCCTACTTCATTGATCATCACACCTACAATCTTTCTCTATATCTATATGTGTGTGTGTCCTCTCTCTCTCTCTAGTGATTGAGCAATGAAAACCTAGCTAGCTACAAACAAAGCTGCAAGGCACTCAAGTATTCAATCTTACTACCGCACATCACACGGCATTAAATAGTGGAGAAAAGAGCAAATTATTACTTATAATTATATAGAAAATAAGTTATTTTCCATGTAGACAAGCACACATGATAGACAGGTAACATACTGTGTAAAATAATGAAAAAAGCTGGTGGATTTTGGAGTCATGGTGTTGTCTTACTCTAAACCCTTTTACGGTGTGCTGTTTCGAAGCTTTTACAGCCTAATATCCCTGAGGAAAAAGTAGCTTATAATTAATAATTAAATTATGAAAAGCACTGAAAATGAGGAGAAGACAAATGGAGCGTGGAAGGGGACATTGGACTTGCTTGCATTCTTTTTATTATTTTAATTACCAAAGGACTTGCTCACTTGATACGCAAAACTTTAATTTATTCAAGAATTACCATACTCGATGTCATAGATACATATCACAAGAATCATATGAAAAGTCTCGATACATCTTTCAAAAGATTAAATAATTAAAATCAAATTTTACACAATGCTACATGATCAAACATACACACTCGGGGCACAAAAAATTCTATTACTCGATTAAGGAAAAATTAAGTTCCCTAGATATAATACCAAATAATAAGTCTGCACAATGAATGAAATTAAAATCAATTCCTTCAAATAATTGCCAAAAAAAAAATATTGTCAGCTTCAAACTTGATATTCTGCTTTTACTTTATATTGAACTTCTTTACATGGTCCCAATCTATGCTTTTGGCTTCTTTTTCACTTTGTGTGTAAATCACACAATTGGCTCATATGATTTTCAATTGGAAACAGGAAAAGAGAAGAAAATGGGATCTTTAATAGCATGATTTTGACCAATTTTGTCTCCTCCTTTTGGCCTAAAGTGTTGGAAAAATACGAGAATGAGACAATTCAATGATAAATTTCAAAATTTAAAAAAAAAAAATCGAACGCAAATATCTTTAGTTGTGTCATTGTATTATGTCTAGGTAAAGTGAATGGGACAGCTCAGTCATTTGGGCACTATCCAAGTCGTGCCAGACCCCAGTTCTGGCTAGTTGCCCCGCCTCAGCTAAAAAAATTTGGCCATTTAGGGGGCTTTTCTAAAATTTTATTTCTATATTAGTAAAATTTTAGCGATCTTTTCCAAAGGTCCACATAGACTTGCCATCACAAAAATAAAATAAAAATGTGAGCAATGCTTCATCGGGCCATAGCCCGACTCAATTCTTCACAATCTGCTTCACATCTCCAGTTCAATATTCAACAGTTTTGCTAAACAATAAAGTTAAATGTACATACTTGGTTCACATTAAGTTTCACATCCCCTCACATTGGGGTGCAACCCGCAATGTGAAACTTATGGTTTAGGGGTGCAACCCGCAATGTGAAACTTAATGTAAACCAAGTGTAACATGATTCTTTGCTAAATCAGATGGGCAAGACAGTTTTTAATGGTAAAGAACAAAATCTATGGCTTTATTCATATTTATATGGATAACAAACTCTAAATCAGACTTTATTAGCGTGCAATTGATCCAATTTAATTTTATTTCTTGAATTGTGTCAGTAATTCGTACGTATTTTATTGCTTAGTATATTAAAATTTTAATTCGCAAGTTTTTTTATCAGCAAGCAAAGAACTGCAAGATTAATTTAAAATTGTGTGTGGCATATAGTAGTTGACAAAATTGAACAATGTGTGTGATAAATAAAAGTGTTACATTTTTTCTTCTTTAGTGTTGTCTTGTAATCTATAGTTTCGCTTATTAAATATGTCAAGTAGTATATTTGATACACTAGATAGAATAACTTGTCGAGTTATTAGTTTAGATAAAAGACGATTTTACACTTCACAAAATCAAAAAATGTCAAGTTTTAATTTTCTTGGTCAACAGAACAAACTAGACAGTTTCCATTCATTTAAACTCTAGACCACGAGTAGAACAAATAAAAGGTTAGTGAAATATCTAGAACCTTGCTATGCTACCCGAATTTTTTACCGAATCGCCACATGGCGACCCCCTATTGGAGGGGCGCCTGGGCCCACAGGCACCCCTCCAATAGGGGGCCGTCATGTGGTGATTCGGTAAAAAATTCTGTAACCCATTTGGGTGAAGTAGAATAATCCAAATATCTATATTGATTTGAAATGTTTGGAGATGCAACTGTAATTATCCCTTTTTTAATTATATAAAAAAATTGGTTTTTTCATGCATGCGTAATACCATTTCGACTTCTCATTGATCGACCCTTCCAAATGTACCAAGGAAATATAATATTACTAGAAAGACAAATATATTTTTTGATTAAAAGAAAAGAGTTAAGCCATTTGAACTACCTCGATTACCACTTGCTTTATCAATGAATGATGTGACAGATGGATGATGTTACGATTAAATGTGTGAAATGTGAAAGATGGAACGAGATTGTGCTAAGTATAAATTCGGTAAATCGGGGTTGTAAAGAAAGGGGTACATATAGCAAAGGTTGTAAAAAAAAAAAGCCCAGAACAATAAAAAATGAAAAGGGAAATTGAAATGCACACTGAGCAAACCATGCCAACTGAACAAACCACGATTATTAATCGAATAGAAAATTTTCCTTATAAGAAACAATGCACCAACAGATCTCAGACGTTTGTCGTCTCAAACAAATCACTTGGCACTGGCTAGTTGTGTGCGGAGTTGCTTCGCAGCAGCAACCATGTTCTGGAGGGCCGGCTTAACTTCAGTGTACTTGCGAGTCTTGAGACCACAGTCCGGATTGACCCACAAGATGTTGGTTTCGAGCACTGCAAGCATCTTGTTAATTCTGTCAGCAATTTCTTCCGTTGATGGTATTCTCGGGGAGTGGATATCGTAAACACCTGGGCCAATTCCAGCACCATACTTCACTCCCTCACGGAAGACAGAAAGGAGCTTCTCGTCAGAACGAGAATTCTCAATGGTGATCACATCGGCATCCATGTCAATAATAGAGTGGATGATGTCATTGAAGTTAGAGTAGCACATGTGGGTGTGGATCTGTTGGAAACGAAAGAAAATAATCTCGTTAACAAACAGAAACAATAGCATGTGTGTACCAAGCACAAAGAAATGCAAGGTATTCATTCACCTGGGTCGTGTCCTGAACGCCGACATTGGTGATTCTGAAAGAGTGGACGGCCCAATCCAAGTAGAAAGCGTGCTCGGACTTCCTAAGGGGCAAACCTTCTCTCAATGCAGCTTCATCAATTTGGATAACAGTGATGCCTGCCTTCTCAAGATCCTCTACTTCATCCTTAATGGCCAGAGCAATCTGATAGCAAGTTTCAAATCTGAGAACGAGGAAATATATATCAAGTTAATAGTGAATTAAATTTCGAAAAAAGATAAATTGAAATATTCTATCCATCTATTCTTCTCTTCCTAAATAAGAAAGATGACTAAGTTTAAACATATTGGAATACTTTTTCCAATTACCTTGGCTGGTCATTTCGAACAAAAGACCAGTTGAGAATGGTAACAGGGCCAGTGAGCATTCCCTTCATTGGGCGCTTGGTCATGCTCTGGGCAGCAGTGGACCAGAAGACAGTCATTGGCTTGGGACGACTCACATCACCATAAATGATTGGTGGCTTCACACAGCGAGATCCATAAGATTGCACCCACCCATTAGCAGTGAACGCAAAACCAGACAATTGCTCCCCAAAGTACTCAACCATATCGTTCCTCTGAAATATTGACATCCAGAAGGTTAACATTAAAGAATCCTTTTACACGTCAAGCATGCAACAAAATGATGTATCCGTTTAGTATCAACAAAAAGGACTACATTTTTGCACGAGTATAGTCTTACCTCAGGTTCTCCATGAACCAGAACATCAATATCAAGCTCTTCCTGGAGCTTGACAACTTTGCTGATCTCCTCTTTGATAGCATTAACATATTCTTCCTCCGAGATCCTATGTGGGAATACCATACTTCAGGAGAATTTTCTAAAGGATTATTTTAAATACAGAATGAATAATACTCAGGAATCACTCACTTCTTGGCCTTGTATTCACGGCGAACTCTTCTGAGTTCAATGGTCTGAGGGAATGAACCAATAGTGGTGGTTGGGAGAATAGGAAGGTTAAGCTTCTTTTGTTGGGCGTCTAGCCTAGCACTAACATTTGTAGCACGTCGGTGGTCAGAACCTTTCAAAGAAGCAGCCTAAGTGACAAAAAAGTAAGCATAGGCAGGTAAGCACAAGATTTATGTAAAAAAGCAACCAATGTCTAAAAGAAAAGGTATGCAAATGAATCACTTACAGCCTTCTGGACAGCTTCGTTGGTCACCCTGGGAGAGGATTTTCTGGAAGCCTGAGCTTCAGCATTAGCAGAAAAGATTGCCTGAAAATAAATGACAGGAGACAGACACAAAGAATCAATAAAAACAGAGTAAATGTAAATAAACTTGAATCAATGGGAAAGAAACTTCGAGACCAAATTTAAAGTCCTATTATGAAACAACTCCCTGTATCAATTTCAAAATTACAGTATAAAGCACACCTCATCCCTCTGACCAGCCAATGCCTTTGCCAAAGCATTTACTTCAACAACCTTTTGGGCAGCAAACGCAAGCCATGATTTAATTTCGGTGTCCAACTTTGTTTCATTGACGAGATCAACAGCAGTGTGGAGAAGTGAACTAGACGTGGAGACAACAAGCTTCTCTGCATAACAAATCATTGGAAAATGTTAACTTTCGACAGATATGAAGTGTGTAGCTTAAAATACAACTTTTACACAACCTACCTTTTCCTACAATGCCTTCCAGAGTTTGCAGGATGCTGAGAGATGAAGCAAGATCATTTGCCCAAATGTTCCTTCCATCAACCACTCCTGCAAATAGGTACTTGCCCGATGGGAATCCACTCTTTATAAGATCTAGAGTCTGAGTTCCACGAACCAAGTCAAAACCAAAGGCGCTAACTCCCTTCAGAGAAGTAAGGGTTTTGAATGCTTCAGCTGGAACATCAGCAAAGTAGGTCTCAATAAGAACATTAAGGCCAGATAAGGACGATTCCAATTCAGCATAGGCCTTCGTGAATGTTTCCAATTGGTGAGATTCAAGGTCTTTCACTAGGGTAGGCTCATCAAACTGAATCCACAAAGCACCAGCTGCCTTCAACTCGGCAATTACTTCCCTGTGCAGGGTTGGTTGTACATTTTAATGCCAATCCTGATAAGTAAAATGGTATACTCTGATCAACAATAAAAAAAGTAGTTCTTACTTGTAGATAGGAAGGATTTTGTCAAGAAGAGAAAGAAGAGGGAAAGTTTTCTCAACACCCTTGGCAGGTTTTGAAAGTAACAAGTATGTAACAGGGCCAATAAGTACTGGAACTGTATCTACACCAAGCTGCATGAAGGAAAACATCTCATCAAACAAATCAAGTAAACATATCAAGCAAATTTTTAAATGAACAGTAACGCATGGCAACATGCAACTTTATGTTGATCTTGAACTATTGAATAATCTATATCCAACCATCACAAATGCAATTTGCCAAAAATATTTAGGGAAAATAATCACTTGTCACAACTGCGTAAGATGTGAGAAGATTCTATCATGTCACATACCGACTTAGCCTCCTTGTATTCATCCACTGCCTTGTGAGAAGCATAGGAGAACTTCACATCAGGTCCCAATTCAGGGACAATGAAGTGGCTGAATCAATAAATCAACATTAATCAATATTTGAACATCATTGGCAGAGAAATTGGAGAAATTGGAAAATTTGCAAGAGATTTCATCTATTACTTACTAGTTGGTGTCAAACCACTTGGTCATTTCCATAGCGGACACGGAGGCATTTCCTCTGGCCATGGAGAAATAAGTATCAAATCCAATCTCACCACCAGTCCAGTTGTACCTCGAGGGGACTGCACCAAGCATTGCAGTTGTGTCAAGAACCTGATCATAGTAAGAGAATGTATTGCTGGGGATGTACTTGATGCCAGCATCAGCCATCTGCTTCCAGATGGATATCCTGAGATCAGCTGCCACCTTCTGCAACTCCTGGGCACTGCTCTTGCCATCCCAGAAGGATTCAAGAGCAAATTTCAACTCTCTCTTGGGACCCATACGAGGGTATCCAACAATGTGAGACGCCATTGTTCTGTTCAAATACAAATTTTAGATCAATCCTTGATCAAACATCAGTTACCGTTCATATATAATAGATGAATTACTTGTGTTTCGAATACATAGATGCGACACCGACGCATGATCAACAAGTTTAGTCCCCGAACACACAACAAACAACTCAATTATGTTGGAAACGTTAAAACAACTCCAGATCTAAGAAAGTATAAAAGAGTACATTTTCGAAACGTGGAAGTGCCTCACAATGCCAACAAATCTAACCGATCTCACCACACCCAGAACCCACTTCATATCAAATCTATTACAGAGCACAGATCAGAACCCAGATCTACAAATTCAACAGCTCCATATTACTAGATCTATTAGTTTCTATTGGTGAACACAACTTCTGTAAAATACTGAATCCCACATATCCCTTATCTCAGAAATAGCAGTTCCTAAAGTGACATGTCAGCACCTATTATCCACAAGATTATTTTCAGCACACTTATATATTAATATATGTGTGTATATCCTAATTATAGAAAAGGTACATCCATTCAGCAGCACTTCAACATGAAAAACATTAAAATACTTAGAATTGATTACAAATTCTTACCAGTAAGATCTAATTCACTACTGCCAAAAAATTTACAACACAGAAAATGGACAAAACGGTAGATTAAAAAAAGCTAAAAATCTACAAACAAAAATGTAGTAACAAACAGAGACAATAGAGAATTTAGCAAAAAAAACAAGAAACGCTAGGAATATATAAACGAAATGGGTGGTGCGAGTACCTTTCGGAAGAGCGAGAAGCGGGGGTTCAAAGACGACTGGTTCCTAGAAGAGTGTGTTAGAGAGAGAAGTGGAGCAGGAGGACGCGATTTTGCAGAGAGGTGATAAGCGTAATTTATAGGGAAATTGGAAAATGGTGGTAGATTTGGGAAAGTGAGATATTTTTGTGTGCTGACATCTATGGAAATAGGTCGCTCGCTTTTGGAGAGCATGTGGTCAGGCGCTGAGTTGGTGTATATTTTACCAACCCCAGAATTGAATTTTGGGATCAATAATTTTTATTTATTTATTGTTCCATGTTTGAAGAGGGGTATTTCTGTCTTTCGCTTGAGGAAATTTTTATACTTGAGCCACGTTATTTTAGAAGACTATATTTTCGAATAATAGATTGATGAATAATGTATGCTTGAAAACAGAAGGAAAAATTATTGAGTAACTGATTCAATCAGTAGATCAGTAAATACGTAATCTCGAGCCAATATGAGAATTTTAATTGCCTTGAAATTGAATTCAATTGATTTCCAGGGTTAAGAATTTGCAGTAACAGATCCCAAACTTAAACAAATATGGTACATGGGTCCCGAATAAAAAAAACCAGCCAATTATCTTGCAAACTTTTTCACAACCTTTTCCAGTTAACTTGGACCTCTGTTTCAAAATTACTTTTGCAAATCGAGTAGATTTTCCATTTCAACGTTTGATTTCGACATACACCATTTTAGCATAATCGAGAACGTGTAAATAAACTACTTACGAAAATAAAATATACGAATAAACTATTCTATTTGGGGAAATTCAAAATCAAATTTTTAGTATATTTTGATAAAAATTAATAAGATGTGTGGTTGAAGAATTATGAATCCCATAAAATATATATTTAAAATTAAATGTTGACTTTGATTTAAATTTAAATTTATATTATAATTCCTACCAAACATAAGTGTTAACATATTTGCGACTATGGCTTTAAATAAAGATCCACTACTTTAAAGACAAAAGATGGTTGTTGTCTTGTTGACTCGACCCGTTAACGGTTAGATCCAGCAAGCATGGATATAGACGGAATCTTCGTCCAGAGCCTCTAGAAATCACCTCCATGCGATCAATTAAGCGCTTGTGCTAAATCACCAGATTTTTGTTGGGGGTAATTTTGTCAAAGTTAGTTTTCGACGGAAGAAAATATACGGAAAATCATTTACCTACACTTACAAGAATGAGATCCAGGCGGGACCCATGGTAATAAAAAATTGTCAAAAAAATCCCACCCACCCACCTCCATACTGTATGGTATCGATGGGGGGTTCTGCGGCTTCTGCCATGTACCCCAAGCAAGACTAGAAAATAAATAGTCGGTGGCCATGGTTGAAATTGGCGAGGCATCACCTGGGGCCCGTCTGCGAATGTGGTGGAAATTTACAATTTTAGGGTTAAAGATAATTTAAATTTCCAAAAATGCCCGGTGATAAATACCAAATGACTGCGGTTCACAGGGACAGGTTGTTGGGTGAGTGGGCCCATTTTATGCTTCATATGTTTGTACGTTGATTTATTGTTTGACTTAAAGTGAAAGAGAGTACTTTCTTGTCGGTGGTGACTTTCTACCAACCAATAGCAAAACAAATATGGAAAAATCTATTTGTACCCGTCACGTGTTGATTAGGTAAAAGATTATGTAATCTATTTGGTACACGTAATATCACCCAACAAATATTTTTAGGGTCTTTAAACTAAATAAATTTATCATTAAAATAAAAATTAATTGACAAAAATATGGGTAGATATGCTAAATTGAGTATTTTATGCAGATATTAATCGCACTTTTGTATTTATTTATTTTATTTAAAAATATAAGGAATAAATAAGTGTTTTTTTTATGCCCTCTCAACAAAATCTTTAAAAGAAAATCGTTATTATTGTAAAGTTGAATATAATGAAAAAAAAAAAAAGTCGTTAACATACACAATAGAATAATATTAGGGGTTTTTAATACAATTTAATAAGAAAATGCAGCATTAATATAGTAGGTAGTTTACAATAAACTACTTAAATTATTAACGATTATCGATAAAGCCTCTTAATTTAACAAACCAATCCCTTAAACTCGTCGAATTGTTACTATCTCGTGTAAAATTTTCATCATAACTTAGTAACTTACTCGTTTCACAGTAGATTGATTACACAAGATTGAAGAATCTCTAATTTATAAAAAGTTAAGGGGCTGAAATGTCGAAGTTGAATAAATGAAGGGAGCGGCATAAGAAATATGAAGGGCAGTTTGGTGTAATTTAACACTTCCTTTAGCCCTTGTTTGACTCCATCATAATGAGAATTTGCGAAAAATGTATTTTGAAAAATTTACTGTTAACAAAAAATTTATGAACTTACGTGTGATATTATTTTATTAAAAAATATATAATTGTTAAGAAGAGATATAAATGAATTATAATTTTAATAGGGCCAAACACAGACTTATGTTGTCTTTTATTGATTGATCTTTATCAAGTGATCACACCATATTATATTTTGGGAACAATACATTTCTAAGGTATCTACTTTACACCTTTTCAAAAATATAAAAACAAGTTTG
>CAIGRQ010068800.1:0-11173 GCA_903798375.1 Fraxinus sp. D2006-0159 | reverse complement strand
TTGGAGAGTTTCCAAGCCTCTCGAATGCTTGGTTTACAAATCATTTCAGTTATTCAATATATAAAAATCTTTTATCGATCCTTTGGTTCTTTCTGTTTGCATTAAATTGTTCTTCTTCAGTCCAGTGCTTATCAAATTGGTATCAGAGCATACGAACCTGGGAGATGGTAGCCAAAAATGTTTCTCAACGAATGGATTCTATGGAGGAAATGGTTGGAGATGTGCAGGGAGAGTTTAAAAGGGAAGTGGGAACATTGAAGGAGGAGATACAGAACACGAACAAACGGTTCGAACAATTCCTCAAGCTGCAAGAGGAGAAGGCTCGAGGCGATACACCTCAGTATAACGGGGAAAAGATGGACAACCCATTCATCGGGGAACCCCAGGAAGTAGAAGGAGGTTCGGGTTCGACTGGATTTCGCCATGAGTTCCGATTTCGGAGGCTGGAGATCCCACAGTTCGATGGTTCAAATCCGGATGGGTGGATCTTGAGGGCAGAACGGTATTTCACCCTTAACCGGCTGACTAATGAGGAGAAGATCGAAGTGACGGTTGTGGCTTTCGAAGGGGATGCTCTATTGTGGTTTCAGTGGGAGAATAAAAAGCGATCCATAGCGCTACGGGAGGAGATGAAGGTCCTCCTATTGAAGCAATTCCGGGCAACGCAAGTTGGCTCCCTCCATGAACAGTGGCTGGCCCTTGTCCAAGAAGGCAGTGTACAGGAGTATCGCCGGAAATTCATTGAGCTGTTGGCGCCATTGGAGAACATTTATGAGGAATTATCTCTAGGCAATTTCATTAATGGGCTTAAATCGGAAATTAAAGCTGAAGTCTGAATCCTGGAACCCATCAATTTGGGCCGGGCCATGGACTTAGCCTAGAAAATTGAAGAAAAATTGTGGGTAACTAGAGCCCACAAATACACAACTGGGTTTCAAAGGGGTGGAGGGCATGGACGAGATAAAAGCTTTCATCCTGATGCTTCCAAATCCAATTTCGGGAGCAACCAGACGACTGTGAAATTTTCTGGGGTGGTGCGACGACTGTTGGATTCGGAGTTGCAGCGAAAGCGTGAAAAAGGGGTTTGCTACAAGTGCGATGAGAAGTGGGCACCTGGGCATGCGTGCAAGAGGAGGGAATTAGGGGTCCTTGTGACCCATGACCTCGACGAAGAGCAGTGCGACGGTGAAGAAACGGAGGCAGTGGAGGCCGAGCTAGAAATGGCTGAGCTTAACCGAGTGGTGGAGGTCTCACTTAACTCTGTGGTAGGTCTAACTTCTCCAAAAACAATGAAACTGAAAGGGTTCATTGGCGAGCAAGAGGTTGTGGTTTTAATCGACCCTGGTGCAACCCATAATTTCATCTCCTTAGACTTGGTCAGTAAATTATAGTTACCAGTGGTTAAGACTGAGGTTTATGGGGTGACCATGGGGACGGGTGTGGCTGTGCGTGGAGAAGGACTATGTCGGGGAGTAGCTCTTCACATGCAGGGGCTTGATATTGTGGAGGAATTCCTACCTCTTGGGTTGGGAAGTTCTGATGTTATCTTGGGAATTCAATGGCTTGAGACTTTGGGAATGACCCATACCAACTGGAAGACACAAGTGATGAAGTTTAGACTCGGTAATGAGTCGGTCACACTGTGTGGGGATCCTGCTCTTGGAAAAACTTTGGTTTCTTTAAAAGCTATGATGAGGACCATTAAGCATGAGGGAGCTGGAATTCTGGTAGAACTCAATCAATTGGAGGGTTTGGAGGAAGTGAAGTCTGAGGTACCCACATTTATTCATCGCATACTGGCAGATTATGAAAGTGTGTTCAATATGCCGTCGGGATTATCACCCATCAGGGGTCATGAACACTCCATCGTGCTTAAAGAAGGCAACCCACAGGTCAGTGTCCGACCCTATCGCTATCCCCACATCCAGAAGAATGAGATTGAGAGGTTGATTAAGGAGATGTTGGATGTTGGAATAATCCAAGTCAGCAACAGTCCCTTTTCGAGTCCGATTCTGTTGGTTAAAAAAAAGGATGGATCCTGGCGTTTCTATGTCGATTATAGGGCTCTGAACAAGGTCACGGCGGCGGATAAGTATCCAATTCCGGTAATTGAAGAATTGCTTGATGAGTTATATGGTGCGAAATTTTTTTCGAAGCTGGACTTGAAATCAGGCTACCACCAAATAAGGGTCAGCAATCGGGATGTCCATAAAACTGCCTTTCGAACTCATGATGGGCATTACGAGTTCTTGGTCATGCCTTTCGAATTGACGAATGCCCCAGCTACTTTCCAGTCCTTAATGAATGACGTCTTTCGACCTTACCTTCGAAAGTTTGTTCTAGTGTTCTTTGACGACATATTGATCTATAGTCCTTCAGATGAGACACATGAACAGCATTTGGCACAAGTGTTGAAAGTTTTGTAGGCCCATAGTCTCTACGCTAATCGAAAGAAATGCGAGTTTGGCAGGGCTCAAGTGGCCTACCTAGGCCATATCATTTATGAGGATGGAGTAGCAGCTGATCCAGACAAGATTCAGGCCATGATTTCTTGGCCAACCCCTACTAATCTAAAGGCATTAAGAGGATTTTTGGGTTTGACCGGGTATTATTGAAACTTTGTGGCTGGGTATGCTCAAATTGCGTGGCCCCTGATTGATCAGCTTAAAAAAGACAAGTTTGGGTGGAGTGTGGAAGCTACATCAGCCTTTGAAGAGCTTAAGAAAGCTATGACTTCAGTCCCTATGTTAGCGATGCCTAACTTCTCCGAGCCATTCATTATCGAGACGGATGCTTCAGGGTTTGGGTTGGGAGCTATTCTTATTCAAGGGCAGCAACCAGTGGCTTATTACAACCAAGTTCTCGGTCCTCGAGCGCGACTTAAATCTATATATGAGAAGGAATTAATGGCGATAGTTTTTGCAGTGATGAAGTGGCGGCCTTATCTTCTTGGGAGACGTTTCCTGGTACGAATAGACCAGCAAAGCTTGAAATTTCTGTTGGATCAGAGGATCATTGGAATTGAATATCAAAAATGGATTACCAAAATCATGGGGTTTGACTTTGATATTCAGTACAGAAGTGGAGCAAGCAACAAGGTAGCGGACGCTCTTTCTCGTATGACTACTCCAGTGGAATGTGCGACCTTGGCTATGCCACAGTGGCAGTGTTGGGAACCCTTAAATGCTGAATTGGGAAAGGATACTTTTTTTACTAGTATCAGGGATGACATTATCTCAGGGGTTAACTCACATGTCGGATTTACGGTGGTGCAAGGTATTTTGTTTTACAAGAACCGTCTTGTCGTGCCCCGCACCTCCAGGCTTCTTTCTACTATCATTGGAGAGTTTCATACCACCCCTGTTGGGGGGCATTCGGGAGAAACGAAGACCTATCAACGCATGGCAGCTGAACTATATTGGGTAGGCATGCGCAAGGATGTAGCCAAATTTGTTCGGGAATGCACCGTCTGTCAACAGAATAAATATTTGGCCACCACTCCCGCGGGATTACTTCAGCCCATTCCACTTCCGGCATGTAGAAATATTCAAGGTATTTCACTCTTCTTATTCATAGAATGATAGTCCATATATATACAAAACACTAATACTATGTATGGAAAATAATTAGGGCTAATCTAGGGCAACAATATGTACTAAACTATTTTAGGAAATAATCTTTCACACGGCACAAGTTGAGGATGAGGTTACTATGGATTTTATTGAGGGGCTGCCCCGTTTCGAGGGTTGGAATGCTATTTTAGTCGTGGTGAACAGATTGAGCAAGTATGCTCATTTTATCAGTTTGAAGTACCCCTTTACGACTGTCTCAGTTGCGGGCGTTTTCATTCAAGAGATTGTTAGGCTTCATGGGATTCCACAATCCATTATTTCTGACCGAGATAGGGTGTTCTTGAGCCATTTTTGGAGTAAGTTGTTTAAGCTGCAGGGAACAACGCTTAAGAGAAGTACTGCCTATCACCCTCAATCCGATGGACAGACGGAGGTGGTTAACCGGTGCTTGGAAACTTATCTGCGCTGTTTTACTTCTGGAAAACCTCGACTTTGGGCTNAGTTGTTTAAGCTGCAGGGAACAACGCTTAAGAGAAGTACTGCCTATCACCCTCAATCCGATGGACAGACGGAGGTGGTTAACCGGTGCTTGGAAACTTATCTGCGCTGTTTTACTTCTGGAAAACCTCGACTTTGGGCTTGGTGGCTGGCTTGGGCTGAATATTGGTACAACACGTCTTTCCATTCGTCTACCCAGTGTACCCCTTTTCGTGCACTCTACGGTCGGGATCCTCCTCCACTTATCAGGTATGAGAGGGGGGCTACTTCGGTATCCTTGGTTGATCAGTTATTGGAAGATCGGGATGCGATATTGGATGATCTAAGAATGCATTTGCTTCAAGCGCAACAACGGATGAAATTGCAGGCTGACCTCAAGAGACACCATGAAGAGTTCAGTGAAGGCGACCTAGTATTCTTGAAATTGAGGCCATATCGCCAACGCTCCCTGGCCCATTGGTAAGGTGGCTTATAAACTGGAACTTCCACAGACAACAAGTATTCATCCTGTTTTCCATATTTCTCAACTGAGGCCGGCTCGTAGGATTTCGTCTTCTTCTCCTATATTACCTCCTCAGTTAACTCCTGAGCTCGAGCTTGTGGTGGAACCAGAAGCTTTGTTGGGAGTACGTTCAAAAGGCCAAGGTTAATCTGGCGAAATTGAAGTGTTATTAAAATGGAAGTCTTTGCCTGAGTACGAGGCTACGTGGGAGGATTTTCACTTGATTCAGCATCAGTTTCCTGATTTTCACCTTGAGGACAAGGTGAATGTTTGGGCGGGGGGTAATGTTAGGCCCCCAGTGCGCTTCACTTATTCTAGGCGCAGGGGCAATTCTGGGAAAACTAATGTAATGAATGACTAAACGAAAGAGGGGGGTCTATTATGCAATTTCTGTGGTCTGATATTCTGTTGGGGAATTCAGGTTTTCTGTTATGGCTAGAGTGGTGAGAATAAAGAGAGTGGTGAGGCCTTGTTGAGGGATTATGCAAAAATATTGTTATGTGTTGAGCTTGCTCAACTTGGAGAGTTTCCAAGCCTCTCGAATGCTTGGTTGTTTACAAATCATTTCAGTTATTCAATATATAAAAATCTTTTATCGATCCTTTGGTTCTTTCTGTTTGCATTAAATTGTTCTTCTTCAGTCCAGTGCTTATCAACAATACAGTAGTTTGTTCTGTATCTGTAGCATTCCTATTGCCTCCTTTTGGACTTTTGCATCATACTTTCTGCTAGGTCATAATATATGATTGACATCATGTTGCATCTGAACACTGTCAGATGTGTTTCACACAGATGCTAAAAAATAATGAGAACGTAATATCAAATTAAATGAAATGCTGAAATGAGTCAAACCACCATTTGTAAAGTAACTTTTTTCAATCCATTCAATGAGGTTTTTCTTGAAGCTTCTACAAATCCACACTGTGGTTTTAATTGGGTTATTGCTTTAAGCTAGTATTTTGTTGTCAGGATTCTCGATTTGGTGTTTAATGGAAACATTCTAGTTATTAACTTTGCAAATCATTGCTTGTTTGACTTTGACATATTTGGTATGTTGGACTATACAATACCGAAACAACTCCATTGTGTAGTATTGTCTACGACTGTACCAAACTAGTCCCTAGAGTCTACTACCATCTATTATTAAGGTGTTCTTACTAATTCTATTGTTGGACTGCCATCTAGCGAGCTATCTTAAATAAATAGCATGTGCTAATCCAGTTGGTTCTTATTTAGATGCTATCATGTTGAATTTTGCATTACTGATTTGATGGTGTGTGTTGAGGTTCTAGGAAACCAAAATTTCTCTTATTAATAGTGATTACACTATAGTTTAAATTGATCTGTAGTCGTTGAAAGGTTGTATGTTTATTTTCAAAATGCACCCGAAATGGTAAAATTATAAGAAAAAGAAATAAAGAAAGAAATGATGTAAAATAGAAGCTTTTTTATGAAGCACGTGAACATTCATCACTAAATTATTGGTGCCACTAGTTTTAATTCTTGAGCTTAATTACTCGATATAAGGTTGAAATATTGCCTTTTTGATGTTCAGAAATGCATAAAGCAATCCCTGGGGGAATGATTCACTGAATTTGATGTTTTTGCCTCTTGGAATGCTTTTATGGATTGCTTTACAATAATTTGTTCTTTATCATTTGCATTTCTAGTCGTGGCAGAGGGAGGTCCAGTGTAGGCAGTCCCCACTGGACTTTTGGGAACTTTTCTTTGTTATTTATTTATTTAATTTTTTTTCGGTAAAACAAATAAAATAAGAGAGAAAAAAAAACCAAGAGAGAGATTCATCAAAGACTCTCTCTCTGCAAATAGTATGGGTAGTGTGAGGTTGTGGTGATATATATGTAGGGTATATGTCTATGGTAGGCGGAGTGGGCCATTGCCCAAGAGTTGATTGGTAAGGAGACAGGTGGTCACTTGTGGATACACCAATAGATTTCCTTTTTAACATCAATATACCAATGGGTTTACATATACATGGTTGCATAATGTGGACATATATAAAATTTCATTTCTATGCTTAAATTTTTAATTAAATAAATTTCCTATAGTTAGTGGACGAAGAACAACAAAGTATGAAAATCATATAAAACTTTTAACATTTTGGGTGTGTTTGAGCCACATTATTTTGGAAGAATGTATTCTGGAATAGTAGATTGATAGAAAATTTGTGGTTGAAAAAGAAGGAAAAATTATCGATGTGATGGAAAATATTATTTTATTGAAGAATGTTGTTGAAAATGAGTAGAAAAATGAAAATGAAAATTTTAATGTGTACCAAACATGTGCTTTAACTATTATTATGTTTTTACAGTTTGAAAAAAATAAAAATAAAAAAAATCTTTAGTTAAGACTTGTCCCCACAAGATCCAATCCCTGGCTCTGAATTGATTCCTATTGCCTCCTTTTGAAGTGCATTATTGATTATAGTTTCTTCTTGGTGATAAATTATTATGGACAACATGTATCTGAACAGTCTCTGATTTGTTTCTTGCAGATGCTAATATATAATGAGAATGTAAAATCAAATTGAATGAAATGCTGAAACGGCCATTTGTGAATGACCTTTTTGTCAATCTATGAAATGGACTTTTTTATTTTGAACCTTATATGGTATTCATATCGTGATTGTGAGTTGTGATTTGAGTTTATGAAATATTCTAGTATTTTAATATATCAATTTGGTATTTCTCCTGAAACTTCTAGTTACAAACCATTGTTTCTTTGCATGATTTATGACCTGTTTGATATGCTAGAGTATACACTACTGAATATGTTAGGAAAGAAAAAGATGTTCAAATATTGTCCATAGCTCTGTGCAATATGAGTGTAGAGTATATTGCCATCTCATTTACATGGTTCCATTCTCACTGATTATATTGTTGTGCATGGGGGCAGGATTTACCAAAACCCGGCCATTTTAAGGGCTGCCTCTGCGGCATTCTGGACTTCCTGTCATGTTATATCAAAGCTTTTCTGATGCAAGTTAGGATGGCTGAATGCTTGAATGTTGATTCTGTGGTTGTCCTTGCTGCAAAACCATCTTGGTATGTCTAAACTTGTGTAACATAGTTTATTTCTTTTTCTTAAAACTTCATATTCTTAGTCCTGTAAATATTTCACATCAGCGAGCTTTTGATGCACTTAATAGGTACTAACCGTTAAGATGTATGTATACAATTGCTTATTGCTATCATAATGAATGTAGGATTCATTTTATTTTTTGGAATTATCAGAGTTTCTTGTTTATTTACATGTCCTTTTGTGGCAGCATGTTTCTCAATTTTACATGGATGATTTATTTTCTGAAAACCCCATGAACTCTACACTTTAAAATTTCTATCCTTGATAAAGGTCCTTATATTTCAATATACTGATGGTTATATTGAAAAGATGAATATCTTTTAAGGCCAACTAAAGAAGTGTCATCTGGGTATTCGAACAATGTAATAATATGTGCAATAGCCACTTGCGCAGCGTCTGTCATCAGCATAGCTAACTCGATCAATATCCCCCGTCAATGAAAGATGTGCAGATGCTTCCAGATATAAACCTTAAGTTGTTATTAACTTTTTGATATCTTAGAATCTTTTTGATTGCTAGACAGTCTTCAGGGATAGGTGAGTTCATAAATTGACAAGCCTTGTTGACAAAGAAATTAATATCTAGTCGTGTGATTGTACAAAATTGAAAGGCATCTTACATTATGCCATCTGGTGTGGATCCCCACCTTCACCATCGCATGGATTGTTGTTCTTGTAGCCACTGGAGAATGGCTTGCAATCTAGCATCGCAGCTCGAGTATGAAGAGCTTTAATGTACTTTGACTTGAGTGTATAGTAGAGCTTGTGGTTAGTACTTTAATTGCCAAGGATAGGTTGTCTAAATCTTTACCCGCAAATTCTCTATTCAGGTTAATGTAATTAACATTAGTGTCACTAAGTCTCCAAAATGTCATCAACATAAATCAGACGAGAAAACTAGACGTTAAACACTATTTTGCAACTAAACTAAACATTCTGTTGAATAGTCTAGTTTAACTTTGGATTTAAAGACCATTTTACATTTTCCCTCCAAATGGAGGTGGAACAAGGGTCTAGGAATTTGCCATTACAAATGGATGCAAGTAGGATGGGGACCTTAGAAGAACGGACACTTCAATTAAAGTAGTGTGTCTGTGTTCACACGCATCGGATACCGACATTTTTCGGGCAATGTGCTATGGTTATTCTTCTTTGTTTATCAGAAATATATCTTTTTAAGTCAGTTATTATTAAATAATAAATGGGTACTTATATTTAAAATATTTTGACTAGAAAATTAATAACAAGTATAAAATTAAATTTATACTATATAAATGAAGAATTGTAAAGAACTTATCGACGAGTACAGTTTTGAAAAATAGTTGCACATATAATAAAGGTTGGAATCCACATTTTGGAGAAGATGAGACTCTAATTTGAGATTGATATTCAGGAGTAATGTTTCAACTCTTTGGATGAAGACTGGTTTTGTATAGGATTGAATCGAGATGACCTTCGAGGATTCTCCAACCGTTGATCCTTTACATAGAAAACAGTACGATAAAATTCAACCCAAGCAAAATCGTCTGTGGATAACTTTGGGACACTAATTTTCTGCTTAGAGATTTCATGAGATGGGAAACATGTTTTAAATTTTACGAATATAGAAGATGAAAGAATTGAGATAGTACAATGTTACTCATATTAGTACTTCCACCGTTGACCACCAAAAGAAAATACTCGTCCTAGGATTTTATAAACTATAGAAACTTTAAATGGGGCGTAAAAAATCTATTTATTTTTTAAACGAATTGATGTTAATATATATATATATATATATATATATATATTTTATTTATTTATTTATTTTTTACAACGAAATAGTACTATGGTCGAAGAAAATAAATAAATAAAAAACTCTTATCAATGGTTTTAACAAATTATGTGAACTATTTTATTTCCATCCAGGGGAATAAAATAACAAGAATCACTTGAAAATACTCTTCTAGAATAAAAGCATCAGTAAGTCGTACAGTGAATGTCTGGTTAGATGCTCCTTGCAATCTTAAACCCATTCTCCTTGACAAAAGTCTGTCCATCTCTAATGACAAAACTCATAGATGAAAGCGGCGAACTCCTCAAATACCCTTGAAATGGCATATACTTGAGAAAATATTATCAATAAAGCAGCTTTGGTAGATCATGGTCTGACTGTCAGCAAAGTTCTCGCTAAGACAGCCAAAAGGATTACATTCCTCGTTGATTAATCTAGCAAAATTCGTATAAAAAACATAGCTAAAAATCTTATACCTTATTTAGCTCATGTTTGACAACCATTATTTCAAAACTTTTTAATTTTTTTTACTTCTTTCAATCATACATTTACATAATAAAATATTTTACACGTAAATCCAAATCTTTTTTCTATTTTTTAATCATGCATTCTTAAAAAAATTACTGTTCAAAATTCCATTTTTTCAAAATAATGACCATCAAACGGGGGCTTGGATTCTTGAGTTCGCGTAATTGCATGTTTCTAGAAGAAAGGACAAACCGAATGCTTTCTGGTTAAATCAAATTTGGTGAAATGGAACACGACTGCCTAATAGCCCATGCTATAGCAGCCATCCAGAACCATCGCTTTTCCATCCTTGTTGATTCCTCGCAGATGCATATATGTGAAAATGCAAAATTATGGCAAGTTTGAGGACTTAAACAAAGTTGGTCAGCGACCTATGTTACTTATTTGGGAAAATTGACTTCTAATCCTACGCCATCTTATGTGGAGTTTGCCTAATTTCTCTCCATGACTGTCATCGGAACATCGAATCCATGTACCTTTTTGAATAATCGCTTTTCCACCCTTGGTGATTCCTCCCAGATGCATATATGTGGAAAATGCAAAAACACGGCAAGTTTGAGGACCTAAAGACAAAAAAACTTATCAACGCTATGTCTATTAATCATTGTTGCTCTCTAAATTTCTATGATTGCTTATTTTTTACTTGATTGCGTACTTTTTGCTTATGTCAAAAGGGGAAAGAGATGAAGATAAGATTTGCACGATTATGTTTAAACATGAGGAATTTGAGAATGGAAAAAATTTGCATGATTATGTTTAAATAGGGGGAATTTGAGTGAAATAGATAGGGGGAATATATGTGTGTAAATTTTATCCCTTATCAATTTGTTTATTTTGTACATTGCAAATCATCGTGTTGTCATAACAAAAAGGGGGAAATTGTTGACCTATGGTTAAACTTCTCGTTTTGATTATCACAAATAAATTGTGTTTATTTCTAATAAATTAATTTCGAGTGTCTATAGTGATTATTGCACAAGAATATAATTGACGACACGAAGTTCAAGGTCAAGTAATTTGCATACAATGATCGACGCAAAAACAAAATCAATTAATCGAGACTATGAAGAATGATATTGAAAAATCCGCAAAAAGATGCCTCAACGCGAATCAAGACAAAGTTGAAGTACGATTAAGCAATGCACGCCAAGATGTTCAAAACAAAGTACTTAAACTTTTCACAATCATATATAAAGGT
>CAIGRQ010068770.1:0-14572 GCA_903798375.1 Fraxinus sp. D2006-0159 | reverse complement strand
TTTATATATTTATAAATAAAATAATTAATTAATTAATTAAATCATAAATAAATTATAATGAAAACCTGATTTTTGAAATTTAAAACCAATATCGTTAATTTTGAAATTGTGTTTACTAAAAATCTTACTTATGTATTGTTCCCTTAAATTAAATTTTGAGCCCAATTTTCTCCTTTCTCTAGTGAAGTCATACTGTTTGGGCTTGGATTAAACACAAGTTAAAGAAATGTTAATTGGGACAGTTTGATACTTTGATCTATCACTTGGGTTTGGGCCAGTCTGTTGTAAACTATGTTAGTTTTCAAATGGATATCTCGAAAAATTAGATAATTACACCAATGCATCCCATATCTCCTTGGCAGTCGTCTTCTTATGATATTAATGGTCGAATAAGACATGGACTTAGCATTGCCAATGTATTGATCCCGTGTTTTAACGAGCCCGTGAATTGCCAATGGTTCATCTCCCGTTTCCTTGGACTTTGGTGGAGTGAATTGCTCAAATAGTCATTGAACTTTAAGCCATGTTTCGAAGGGGTTATTGAACTTTAAAAATTACCCAAGTCATCACTGAACTTTGTAAAAGGTTTCCACGAGATCATTGAACTTTAAAAATCATCACATTCATAACTGAACTTTACAAAGGGTTTCTATGGAATTACTAAACTTTGCAAAATGTTTCCTAAGAGATCATTGAATTAGTGACCCCTGGGAAACCTTTTACAAAGTTCAGTGATGAATGAGATGATTTTTAAAGTCCAGTGTCTCGTGAAAATCTTTTGCAAAGTTCAGTAATAACTTTGGTGATTTTGAAAGTTCAATGGCCTCTTGAAAGCATGTCGTAAAGTTCATGGACTATTTGGACAATTTACTCAACTTTGGTGTGGTTAGAACATAAATCGCATTCAATGTAGACGAAATGAAGTTTATTTTATCAACATATGATGTTTGCAACATCTACAGCACAATCTCTTAATGTAGGCATAGGTGGTGCCATTGTAAAAATCAGGATATTGTTTTAAGATTATTGATAGGATAAGTAGGATAATTTCTACAATAACGTTAATTTCAATGCACAAGGGATACCAAATATGCGTCCACAATACAATGGACCGTCTTGAAATATTGTTGGCGTCTATGCATTTAACGACAGTAACTTGAATACCAAGAACTAGATAAATCATTAAAAGAGGCTTTTATTTTGTCTATGTAGTATAAAAAACGAAATTGAAAAGTATGCAAGAAAAATATAGGAGAGAAACAAAATGATATTCTATCTCTTTTCACATGTACAATCAAAAAAAGAATTGAATCTATTTATAGCAGGTCTGAACATGAGTTGGTTCGGTTCGATTTTCTTCAGAACCGAATTGACCCAAAATTTTCTGGTATTTAATAAATGGAACCGTTCGATTTCGGTTTGGTTCGATTCGGTTATAATTAAATTTTTTAACATTTACATCATTACTATATAAATACAACTAATGACATGTTCATTTGTAACTTTTACAAATTAACATAGCTCAATTTTTAATGCTTATACTGCACCCAGAGATCTAATCAGTAGCTACCGTCGCCAGTGAAATGAAGGAGAAGATAACCGAACCGATCTAAAATTTTCGGGTATTTAATAAATGGAACCGTCGGGTCCAAATATAATTATGGAACCGTTTGGTTTGATTCGGTTCTATTATGTTCCGTACTATAATTAAATTTTTTAACATTTACAGCAACAGTACATAAATACAACTAATGATATGTTCATTTGTAACTTTTACAAATTAACGTAATTCAATTTTTTAATGCTTATACTGCACTCAGAGATCTAATCAGTAGCTACCGTCGCCAGGATTGGACATATTGCTTACCAAATGAAATTTGAATGGAAATGGGAAGGATAAGGCTCAAATGTTGGGTTAACAAAAAATTAATTTGGCTGGATCGAGCGTTGGCTGGTTTGTTTAATTAATTTGCTAATTTATTTTGAAAAAATTAAAATAATTTAATTAATTCAATATAAAAAAATTAAAAAATATTTAGATTCGATTCTTATTTGGTTCTTTAGTTCTTGGGTCTTATATTTTTCTTGCATGCTTTACAATTTCGTTTTGCATATAAAATTCGAACTTTGTATTCTATCTCTTTTCACATGTACAATCAAAAAAAGATTTGAATCTATTTATAGTAGGGCTGGATATGGGTCGGTCAAAATCGAACCGACCCAAAATTTTTGGATATTTAATAAAAGGAACAATCGAGTTCAAACATAATTATGGAACCGTTCGAGCTTCGGTTCGGTTCCGTACCATAATTAAATTTTTTAACATTTACAACAACACTACATAAATACAACTAATGACAAGTTCATTTGTAACTTTTACAAATTATCATAGCCCATAATCAGTAGCTCCGCCGGAAATGAAGGAGCTTCAAAACCGATTTGGGAATGAGGATGTATGTTTTAAAATTATTAAATGACTTAGGTTTATACGGGAGTGGGCGTACTGTTTACCAAATGAAATTGGAATGGAAATGGGAAGGATAAGGCCCAAATGTTGGGCTAACAAAAAAATAATTTGGCTGGATTTAGCGTTGGTCGGTTTGTTTAATTAATTTGCTAATTTGTTTAGAAAAAAATAAAATAATTTAATTAATTCAATATAAAAAAATTTAAAAAATTATTTAGATTCAGTTATTCGATTTTTGGACTAGAACCGATAACCTACCCAACCTCATCGGTTCTCAAATCAGATACCCGTTCAGGTATTTAATTTATGAAGAACTGAACGGTTTGAGAGTTTTTCCAGCCCTAATTTATAAATTCTTGTCATAACCATTACCATAGTGCCCCGTCTTGATCAAAGCTCCTTGCCATATATATCCATCTTTGATTTAAGGGGGTGTATTAAATTGAGACTTTTAATGACTTTTTGGGATTTAGAAAGTTTAGGGGTATTCAATATAGACTTTTGGAGACTCTCAAAAAATATTGGTGTATTTAATAGAGATTTTTATAAACTTTTAAAAAGTCTCTAAAAGTCATGGGGTATTCAATTAAAACTTTTCAGAAGTCTCTATAAGTTTTAGGGTATTCAAATTTTTATGACTTTTAGAGACTTTTATAAAAGTTTCCATGATACTAACTTTTAAGTTGAAAGTACTAAACTAAAAACTCAAAATTTGTCTCTCATTAATCACAAGATTTTGGGAGATTTTCACATAAAACAAAAAAGAAATTACTATGTATTTTTTTAATATTTATCTTTCTTTTTCTCTTCTACGAATATTAAAGTTATGATTAAAATTTATTTTTTTCTATTGATTATAGTTTCTATTTTTCTTTTTCTATCTCTTATTGTTTATTTATATTATTTATGAAAGAATTAAATTGTATTCTTATAACTTTTTTTTTCATTCATTTATTCTGAAAAATATTCATTTTTAATTAAATTATAAAATTTTATATAGACTAATTTATAATTAAATTTAAATATATATTATTTTTTTATTTATTAAAGGTATATTATATTAATAATGTTGAATATTAGATTTATTTTTTATATATAATTATTAAATTATTTACTTAATTAAGGTATTAAATTTTTATTCTTTTTAGAATATTTGTTTATTATATGGGGGGAAATGGAAGGAGAAGGGGGAATGGTAAGAAGCATCACCTCGTATATGATAATTTCATAATATTATACTAGAATCACATAAATTTTATCTCAAATGAAAGTTTTCAAAAGTCTTTTAAACTCTACAAAAGTTTCTAAAAGTTTTAAAATGAAAATTTATAAAAGTCTACAAAAGACGTTCACTAACTCCTTACAAATCTCTAAAAAATCTATGAAATCCACATAAGTCATCATTTAAAAAAAGTTGATCAAAGTTTTCAAAAGTCTCAATTGAATAAACCCCCCTTAATGTACAATGTGTATAAGATCTTTTAAAAATCCTTCGACAGTTTGACTTGAAGTACTAAAAAATAGGCTAAATGCAGATCATTCTTTTTCCTATCTAGACTTTGGCACATTTGTGTTTAGACAAGTTACTCTTAGGGCGTGTTTAGTGAAGATTAAAATGGGATTAAAACTGAAATACTAGTCGTTATTGTTGACTTTTATTAGACGAGTGGGACCCAATAACGATTATATTTTCAATTTTAATTGAATTTTAATCGATACCAAACGGGCTCTTAGTAAGTATAATTAAGCACATTTTGCGTTTGTGATTCTACTTACTTTTAAGTAAAATTAATATGAGGAATTATCGAAATGCCCTTTATGTTGTTTGATGTTTTATGAATACAAAAAGTAAGGATAAATGATAATTTACTATGTCAAACAAAAAAATGAGTCCAAAGGGTATGGTACCCTTTATTTTTTGGGGCCTATTTTCTTGAGATGGCTAGAGAAACAACTACTACTTTTCAAGATAAATATGTTAGGGTGTTTTTTGTTCTTATATGCATGTTTGACTAGCTTATAAGTCCATCCAAACATGCATGACGAATATTACCCCGATTAGTATTCCATTATCATGCTTGAAAGTTGAAACAAGAAAATGTAATTTGTGTTAAAAATCTTCGATTTTTGTAATAAGTTCAAAGGTTAATATTTGCAATCGTGAACTTGTTACCCTTTAATACATTAATTTTGATACAAATATATTAATGTCTTCATATTTACTAAGAAAATATGATGTATCGAGATGAAAATGTGTTAACGGTGACTCGACTTATACGTTTAGTGTCTCTCATCATGTATCCCAAAAAATAGATAACATTAAACATGATTAGAAACATGTTATAAAGCCGTTAAGAGTAAGCATTTCATCAACTTTTTAGTTAAGAAACTGTTCATTTTATATAATAAAACAAAGTAATGGAATTAGATTAACATATATATATATATATATATGACTCAGATCCATGGCTCAAGAATTTGACTGAAATAGATCGACAAAACCTCAGTATTATTAGCCAATCAAAAACTAGGGTTTTCCAATTTCATCAGACAACAAACAAACGTGCATCAATTCAGTCCATTCATTTAAGACTGTACTACAATATTATAATCAAGATTAGAACGTTCGGGAGTGTTAAAGCTTGGAGATTATTGAGAAGAGGAGGAGGTGGGTGGGGGGACCACATCTACCATTTTTTAGGGTTTCAGTAGTCATTTCATTCGCAAAAACCGGATTGTGAATTTGAAATCTATGGATTCAACCCAACTATTTTCTAAGTTAAAAAAATAAAAAATAAAAATCAGATTGTTTTAAATGCATATAATACAAATTATTCTTTAGTCAAGATAATACATTAATTTTGAAATCGGATCAAAACTCAATTATGTAGATAGAACCAAGAAGTCGATGAGAACTGCTCGAGTAACAATTTTAAGATCGATAACTGGATCAATTTTAACTAAAATCGAACCGCACCTAATAGTTATGCCTGTATGACTGTATAATTCCATATAAATATACCAACCTCCATTTGAATATCTTAACCCTCAAAAGGTATAAAAGCATCAAGTAATACTAGCTACTACTATATATATATATACATACATTTCTTAACACTCTATATATAAGAACAATCACTTTGCAATTAGGGCCATTAACATGACATATATACCAATAATGCCTAAACCACCAAGTTATGCCTCCCATTCATGATAATGCTTTTGCATCCTCATATATCTAGCTTAATTTTATGTACATGAGAATTACTAGTTATAGTAATGCTTATAACATTATAAAAAATGTCTATTATAAGTTTATAATGCGTGTCAGTTACGTGTCAGACTGTCAGTATCACTGTAAAGAAGTTAATATATATGAGTAGTGTGTTTACTGAGTTAGAAGAAGATCTAATTGATAGCGTCTGTTTCTAGAAATGGTTGAGGAGAAAGATAAATTACTTCCAATAGCCAATGTAGGGCGGATCATGAAGCACATCCTCCCCCGGAATGCCAAAATTTCCAAAGAAGCCAAAGAAACAATGCAAGAATGTGTATCAGAATTTGTAAGTTTTGTAACCTCTGAAGCATCAGACAAATGTCGCAAAGAGAATCGAAAAACAGTGAATGGAGATGACATTTGTTGGGCTCTCGGTACATTAGGGCTCGATAACTTCTCCGAGGTTATGTCGAGGTACTTGCACAAGTTTAGGGAGTTTGAAAGACAGAAAGTTGAACAAAACAAAGCCTTAAGTAGCGAAGAGAAAGATGAAGTAACCAGCAATTGGTTCGGCCTGCAGCCCAACTCTTCAGCTCTATTAGAGTTCGGAATTCTTGAGAAGGGCGGAAGCTCATCTGCTAAACGGAAGTAAGAGAAATTGTACAAGATTATTTTAACTGACCCTTGAATGAACTGTGACAAGTATTTTGAAAGTAACTTTTAAAGCTTTTCGTTGGTGATTTAATCCTCTTTTTCTTGTAACTTTCGGGATTAAAGGAAGCCATGTACCTTGTTACATAAAAAAATATCTCGATCATATATGTAATTTACTAATTTCCTTTAGTTTTTGAAGATTTGGGATTGCAGCAATTGTGTTTGATTTATGAGCATAAAGAAAGAGTCTTCCAACTGGATCTTGGCTGTACAATCAGGATCAATTAGGAATGAAATTCGACATGAATTAGGTCTCGACTGATCTCATCGTTGAAACTTACTATGCCAATCAAATTGCTGATCGATATTCTTTCGAAAAATAAGGATAAAATTACATTTTCAATCATCCAACTGTATTATCTAATGTTTTGGACTCGTCTCCCTCAGCTTCTAGTTTTCTTTCTGAAATCCATCATAATTCTGGGTTTATTTTATAATGTCAAACTAAAAAATATACTGTGATTAATTCATGATAGACAAAGAGGGAAATAAATTTGCATCTTTGGTCATACATTCTGAACATATAGATGTTCAAAAAAATTTGTGATTGTTTCTGTTATAGGTAGATTGTCTATTTATTACTTATATTTCTCTAAACCCTAAAATTAAGTATTATTCTTTTTGTAAATTTTTATACACAAGTTTCACAATTTTTCTTAATAAAATTCATATTTATAAATTTCTCATATGTATGAGAGACATAGTCAATGTTTTCTTAAATGTTTGATTAGCTAAAAACATTGTTTCATTTGAGGGAAGATAGGCTTTTAGCAGCCCTTTTTTTTTTTTTCCAGCATTGTCAAAGGCTCCAACATCACTAGCATTTGTTCTTTCACTGAGGCTATTGGTATTTTTATTTTTTGCCTTCTTTGTTCTTTTTTTATTTTGCTTTGCATTAGCATTTGTTTCTGGTTTGTTTGTTATGTTTTTTGTTGATGGGTGGATGATGGTTATCTTTCTGGCGGTGGTGAGCCACGGTGGCAGCCACTATGGTTCATTTTGTGTCTTTCTATTCCAAGCTAGCTCCTCTACGTTTAATGGCACGGGGCTCTGATATGCTTGCCTGGTTTTGCCCTATTCGTGTTGCAAAAGTGCAAACTAAGTCCCACATCGGTTAGACATGTTATGGATTACACCTAACACGTTAACATGATTTTGGATGGAACCTCAACTCCATACAATTCATTGATTTTTTTACATACGAAGCAATCATCTACTCATCTTATAATTAGTCTCAGCAGCTTTTCCATTCTGTTCTTAAGGTTACCTTCGGATTAGTACTTAATTTCATCTGGTTGGATCATCTTCGAGTGTTGGTTCCAATCTTTCTTCTAGTTGGCTAATAAGTAACATGGTTTAGTTCTGTCTTCTCCCCAAATGTTGAGGTGATTTTGTGCGTACTTGATCAACTTGAATTAAGTTGTACATATTTGTCCAAAGATCAAAACTTCTTTGGTTACTTGTACAATATTTAGATTATATGTTCTGATTCCTTTATTCTTTTCATTATATGTTTGATTTTTAGTTTCTAACACAGCACATAGGTTTCAATCTATTATCTCTCTCTCACACGCGCACACGCACCATCGAGCAGCAATGAGCCTTGTAGTCAGCCCATATACTCGATGTTTCTCATCGCAGATAATTACTCAAAATTAGATTTACCGTTCGCCAAAAAAAAGGATTAGGGTTTTCCAAACACTTGAACCTGGAAAAACATGATTTTGGTACGTACAAGGCATGCTAATATTTTACTTCTTCTTCTCTAATGTTCTTCAGCATGTAACTTTGGGACCACTTTTCCAATATTTTCCTTGGATTGAGTTGCAAATTATGGGCAGTGGGAGTCATGAGTGAAAAATGCTGAAATCTCTCTCACCTTTTCATTTCTTGAGGTTAAAAGCATCAACTTTAAAATAGTAAATAAAGGTTGAACAATATTGTCCTCGACCTTTTACACGAGGACAAATTCAAGTACAACTCGTTCAAATAAAATCAGATTATTCATTTTGTGGATCTACGTGCTCTCTTACTTTTTGAAATGAAGTTCAATGTAATAACGTCATGGATGACATGTTCATATCTATATATGGTAAAATGAGAACAAAATGTTGAGCACGAAAGAAGGCTCGATATTCAAAATCTAAGATTATACTCGAGAGCAAAAACAAAGAAATGGAAAAAGAGGGACAAAAATTTAAAAGATAAGAAATGAATAAAGAAAGGAGCACCATTCCTCATTAATATTTTTTTTCTTTAATCACTACTATTCATTATTTCCTCCTAAAGATCCTAGAAAAGGATATAGGTCTCAACTAACATGACATTTAGCGTTTCAATTGGAACACATTTTCTCAAATTAGGTTAAGCCCCGTTTGGTCCCATTATTTATCATTTTAATTTTTAAAATAGTATTTTTTTTTTTAAGAATGTGTGATTAAAAAAGATTTTTTTTTAAAATTTAAGTGAAATATTATTTTAGTGAATAATGTATGATTAATATGAAGAGAGAGAAATGAATTTAATTTTAATAGGGATCAAACGGGGCTAAAATAACTTAAAAAGTAACTTTTAGCCTATATAGTCAATTGGGACGATGATACTGGGCAAGCACAAGAAAACACCACATTTGCCCAAGTGTAAGAATCAGTCTAAACATCCTTAACATAAAAATATTGATATAAGTTTTAATCCAAGATATTACTTCTTTAAAAAGTAAATACTTATTTCTCCAAAAGTGTATTAATATTATTATTATTATTATTATCATCATTATTATTATTATGCAACATATTAATTAAAAAAAACTATCGTACTTTAATTTAAAATTACATTTTTAGAAAGGGTTAATTTCACAAACGGTTATTAAACTTACCTAAAAATTACAAAACGTTCACTGGAGTTTAAACTTGTAGAAACTGTCACTGAAATTTCATGCGCTTTCACAAACGATCACTGAAGGACCGTTATTATTTTAATTCAAACTCAAAAGATCAAAGCACGTGAACATAGAAACTTGACCACATCAAGTGCAAATTTCTTACTATTAAGCGCCACATCTGGAGCCTCAAATCACCACCTTACGGCAACCAAGACCATCGATCCAACCACCACCAGTCTCGCCTCACTCTCCTCTACAACCTTCAACCAACCGTCAGCTAAAAACATCAGGAATCAGCAAAAAATCGAGCCCAAAAACCCCATCTCGCGAACTTCTTATCTGTCGAAAAACTCACCTTCGGCGACACCCATGTTATTTGGTGATTAATTGGTGCAATTGATTCATGACCCAATGTATTACCAACTTGAATCGAATGTATTAAGGCCGAATTCGATGATTGGGGTAGTGTAGAAACCTCAATCAATGGAAGACAAAACGGACTGCCTTGCGTCCTAGCCTATTCGTCCACATTGAGCCCAAATTGCTGATGACCTATGGTTGGAGTAGATACGCCATGAAGGGAGGATGCCAGAATGGGTGGTCCGCGATCGTGGGGACCACCGCCGTTGTCGAAAAATGTGATTGTTGGCCGCGAGTTCTCTGATTCGAAATTCTGCTGTAGATTAGATTTTGTGTTATTTGATGTAATAGGACCATGTATGGATGCTCCATGTTGAGCTTGAACAACTTGTGGGGTGTTATTAACATGGATGTCGCCAGAGGTGGGTTTTCTAGCAGAAAAGGAGTTCGCGATATGGGGTTTTTGGGTTCGATTTTCTACTGATTCCTAATGTTTTGTGGCTGACGATTGGTTGGAGGTTGTAGAGGAGAGTGAGGCAAGATTGGTGGTGGTCGGATTCAGTGGTCTTGGTGGCTGGAAGGTGGTGATTTGAGGCTCCAAAGGTGGCGCTTAATAGCAAAAAATTTGCACTTAAAGGTGGTCAAACGTGTATGTCCACTTGTTTTGATCCTTTAAATTTGAATTAAAATCATAACGGTTATTTATTGACCATTTGTGAAATAAATTAAAATTTCAGTGACCGTTAGTGAAGGCACATGAAATTTCAGTAACCATTTTTGGAAGTTTTAAATTTCAGTGAATGTTTTGTAATTTTTAAGTAAGTTCAGTAACCGTTTGTGAAATTAACCATTTTTAGAAATATCAAAACTTGAGAAATCTTTCATAATCCATGNGTTAGTGAAGGCACATGAAATTTCAGTAACCATTTTTGGAAGTTTTAAATTTCAGTGAATGTTTTGTAATTTTTAAGTAAGTTCAGTAACCGTTTGTGAAATTAACCATTTTTAGAAATATCAAAACTTGAGAAATCTTTCATAATCCATGTCATAATTTAAGTTTTTTTTTAATATGAAAATAATTTATTAATTGATTTGTATAAGATAAAAATGTGATTTGATTTGGTTGTTCTTAAATGATAATTATTTTTGGCTCCCTCTCATCATGTTGTCTCCCTAAAACATGGCCGTGTACGTGTAGCTTTGTTCATTTGCAAATATTGTCTTCTCCATTTTAACGTCTCTAAGTATATAAAAAAAAAAAAAAAAGAATAAGTCACGGTTCCATTGATTTGTAATTTCCTCCACAAGTTTTCCAATCACGATCACCATTCTACATATCAGAGCATGCTTCAACCACCATTATAGTAGGGAGTCGTTAGGAGTTCGTAAATATATGTAAAATTGTGACTTTTGTATTAACGTGACTCATTCGTGTAACATGCTGAATTATGACTTGATAACATGTGTGGTGTAAAAATAAAATATAGCAATTATGACATCTATAATTTATGTGAGTGACCTCTCACAATGACTTTAAAGAAGAGAAAAATAGTATCTTTCTCCAAATAATATCGAAATGATAAGAATTACATTTTGTATAATTTGAATTTCAAAAATTAAAAAAGTAGATATATATTCCAAGAATTAACGAGATTGGTGACCCAAAAAAAAGAAAAAGGAACATACTAAAAATATATTTGATAAAAACACAAATACTTGATTTGTGAACAAAAAAGATAACATCTGATTTTTGACAATGAAAACTTAAAAGCGTGTCTTCATCATCTTCTTTTTTTTAAAAATCGTGTTTGGTTAAGCTTAAAACTAGGTGTGAATTTAGGGGGCCAGCTCAGTTACATTTTATGTGGAAATTTTCTGTGAAAAAAAATAATAATAATGTGATAATATTTTTACGTATTAGTCTGGCCTAAAAGATCTTTTAATCCAAACGTTTGTTGAGAATAAATAAGCAAGTTAATTAAATAATTTTTTGTTGATGAAATCTAATACTAAATATTACTTATTTTAAGGTACTAATTAGGGATTGCAACGGGACGGGTATGGGATGGGTCGACCATTCCATCCCCGTTCTGTCGGGTATTTTTGTTACCTTACCCTATCCTCATATCCGATTAAAGTGGGATGTGACAGAATCGGTGCGGGATTGACTTGTCCCATTTATTGCCCCATTTATTTTTTTCTTTTTATTTTTATTTTTTGCTTTTTTTTGTCTTTAGTTAGTAAATATTTTTAATTTGTTACTAATTTGTTAAAAGCAACTTATATTCTCTTTCAAAATGTTGATAAATTTATTATTTTTGTTCGATAAAAAATTTAAATTTGAAATTAGTTTTAAATGGGGCGATTAACGGGGCAGGGACTATGTTTCCCGTACCTGCTTCGGGGTAATGACTCTCGCCTCGTTCCCGCCCCATTCGGGACGGGGCCCCACGGGTATTGGGATTGAATTTTTGCCATCCATAGCACTAATAAGTAATATTTGTTTCTACAAAAATATTTTTTGTTTTAGTAGCTTGTACTAAAATTAAGTGTTGGAGGCTTAGATCAACCTACTCAATATAATAAATTGTAGGGAAAATAAAAGATAAACAATATCCCAGAAACTACGGTTACCAAAATTCAAATTTTCCTACCTAAATCAGTAAGTTGGTTAATTTTTTTTTACATGCTTGTCCAAATCCTAAATAAACTACAACTCCCAATTTCATTATACATCCTACATCGTCTCAAAAAGGATAATGCTTGGATCTATAAATATTACTAATTTACACATTAATTTGCATATACACAAAAACAAATTTTCTTTGCACATACACTAACTAATGGCAAATTTCAGATTTATTTTTCTAATTTTTACTTTGTTCTTTCTTCATCCTTTGCGAGTAAGTAATGCCCAGAAATTTCACCATCTTGATTCCTTGAAGAGATGCCATTTTGATAAAATTTATCAACTTGGCGATTCGTTATCCGACACCGGCAATCTAATCCGAGAAAGTCCGATGGGATCTCATTCTCCTTTTGCAAGTCTTCCCTACGGAGAAACTTTGTACCGGAATGCAACTGGTCGATGTTCAAATGGTCTACTGATGATCGACTTTTTCGGTAACATATTATCTACTCGAGAACCTTTTTTCTTTATCTGGTAATTAGTTTTCTTTCTTCACTCGAGAAATATTTCTTTGTATTACAGCATTATCTGCTGGTCTTCCATTGCTCAAACCTTACCAAGAAACCGAAGCGAACTTCGAACATGGCGTAAACTTTGCTGTAGCTGGATCCACTGCTTTACCTGTAAAAGAATTGGCAGATATGAATATTTTCTCCCCAGTTACCACGAGTTCACTTGATGTACAACTGGAATGGATGCACTCTCATTTCAATTCAACCTGCCAAAATCAAACAGGTTAATTTCTCATTCAATCTTCAGTAAAGCAATTAATTACTCATAATTACAGTAAGAAATAATTGATTTTCTCCTCTCTCTCTCTCTCTTTTGGTTTCAGATTGTGAACGGAAGAACGCCAATTCTCTCTTCATGGTTGGGGAAATAGGAGGTAACGATTATAATTATGCACTACTCCAAAGAAAATCCATTCAAGAATTGAGAGAGATGGTACCACAAGTTGTTGCCACCATCTCTAATGCTGTTAGGGTGAGTTCTGTTCTTCTTTTTTTTATATAGTTCATCCTTGTTATATGTATTCTAACTATTTTTTTCCTATTGAAATAGAGAGTAATCGATTTTGGGGCGACACGAGTAGTTGTACCAGGAAATTTACCTATCGGGTGCCTTCCAATCTACCTTACCGGTTTCCAGACAAATGAGTCAACTGCTTATGTACTAAAAGTAACAGACTTTCTGGAAAATAACTTTTCAATCTATCATAACGAGCGTTTGCAACAATCCATCGAGGAGTTGAAGACCCAATATCCAAATACTACTATTCTCTACGGTGATTACTACAATTCCTTCATCTGGGTTTCATCTCGAGCCCGATTTCTTGGTAAGGAAACAAAGATTAATCTCATCGTTACAAAACAAGTAGACTGTAATTATTTTAGATGATAAATGACTGAATAATATGTTGATTATTTCAGGGTTTGATTTAAATTCTGTACAAAAAGCTTGTTGTGGAAGTGGAGGGGATTACAATTTTAATCCAACAAAGATGTGTGGAGATCCAGGGGCGACTGTGTGTCCCAATCCATATAGATACATAAGCTGGGACGGTGTTCATTTGACTCAACACGCATACAAATTGATGGCCGGATGGTTGATACGCAACATGTTAACGAAGTTGCAATGCCATATTTAAGGATCTTTTTTCTTTTCAATTCTTTAGTTTCAGGAGAGTTAATGTTCATGTTAGGAAAGTTACATTGTAATTTGATTTTTTAGTTTCTTAAGTTTTTTGTTTCAAATTTAAGCTTTGTATTTTGTTTTTCAACTGAATTCAAGTTTTATTTCACCTTTTAAGTACATGATTTGCAAGTAAAAATGAATGTGGACAAATGGTCATATATATTCTAAAAAGATACAAGTTTTTAGATATATAGAAGCGGTAAAAACAGAACGCTGAACAAGTTAAGATGGCACAAAGATATTATCATAAAAATATGTACCTTGTAGAAGCTCTGGAACAAGTAGAAGGAAAATCTTGTTAATTTAACGTTGACATTCATTATACATTTTTGTTAGACTTTGGTTAAAAGAGAAGAAAATGGTTCAGTATAAAACCATGGAAACGTGAAAAGTGACTTTCTTGTCAACTTTGACCAAATATTCCGACTTAATCGGATAGTCAAATTATAAAATAAATAGATTAACTTGTTCTACTCGTCGAGTAGATAATCATGGTATATTTAGAATCTCAAAATCGATTATAGATGAATAAGAAATTGTGGTCCAAAG
>CAIGRQ010068753.1:0-10354 GCA_903798375.1 Fraxinus sp. D2006-0159 | reverse complement strand
TCAAGGTTTTTGTCAAAAAAAAATTGTAAGCCTAGCATGGTTGATTATTTTTTTCCTCATCCCAATTTAAAATATTGCCCGTCATGGCTCGACACCTGGTTGCAACATTGCTCAAAGATCATGAATGGTAGTCCCAAAATTAATGTTTCACGAACCACTTTCACTTTTTGAAAAGCTTAGAGACACTAAATGCAATTCTCCCAAAAAAAATATTGAGTTAGCCCATGTTTGGTGTTCATTAAAATCAAAATTTTAGCAGATTTTGATAAAAATTGATAAAATATATAAAATTATGAAACTCATAAAGTATGTGATTAAAATTAGATATTGATTTTAATTTATACCAAACAAGGGCTTATAGTTTGCTCTTAGGGCTCGGCTCGGCCCATCTACCTGCAAGCTCAAGCTCGTTTGAGCTCAGCTCGGCTCACGAGCCGAACTGAGCTCACAAGCTCTTGTTTTTTCTATTTTTGTTTTTGAAGTTTCTTCAGTTTTTTCTCACATTTTTTACGAAGCTCATGGGCTCGGCTCGTGGGCGAGCTAACGCTCGGTTCCAAAACAAGCGAGCAGGAGACAAGTCGGCTCGGCTCGATTACAACCCCTATTTGCTCTTTATCTTGTAACCAAAAAAAAAAAGGAGGAGGAGGAGGAAAAGCTTGGCTTCCAACTTCAACTTTTTTATCGAGACAAAGATAATGTTCTTTGAAGTTTCAACTAAAATGAAATAAGAAAAGAGCGCTGAGCCGTGAGCGCGTAATCCTCTGTGGAGCCAAATGCGCTAACATTACATTACAGCCGAGATATTTATGTCCTTTCTCTAACATTATTCATCCCATTTCCCTGCCCCTATTCTACCCATTTTTCCGCATAACTTCACATCTTATTATACTTAAGTGGGATCGGTAAAGTTTTTGCTGCTACTTCTCGACTTCGATCAAGATTTTCTATCGCATAAATTCAACAATTCTACAACTCTTTCTTTTCCAAGGTATGCAAGTTTGACCAAATGCTGTTACAATTGACTTCCGATCTGAATACCCTATGCATCCTGTAGATCGCTAATTATTTTAGGAGATTTATTGGCATTGTGATTATATTTTGTATGCTACTTGAATTGAATGTGCGATGCAGAGAGGCATACTAAACGAATCGTGGTTCTATGTTCTGTTTAATTGATAGCATAGAAATTTGAATTGTCAGATCTGTATCCTTTTCTTGTTCTAAAGCAGAAAGCAATGTCTTTCATTGGGACACAACAAAAATGCAAGGCCTGTGAGAAGACAGTTTATCCGGTGGAGCTTTTGTCTGCCGATGGAGTTAGTTATCACAAGTCTTGCTTCAAATGCTCTCACTGCAAAGGAACCCTCAAGGTATAAACACATTTTCAATTTTTTGCCGCTTATATTCACAAGTGTTAAATTTTGAACTCACTCTTCTGTGGGTTTAGGAGATAAAGCTTTATTTTATTTTTTTTGCACATATTCTTTGGATTTTAGTTATAATTTTACTACGGTTGTTCATAGATTTAGTCAAGTTTTGTTTTTCCTTTTTGCAAATATTAAATTTTATATGGCAAAAAAGGACGCGTAATGGGTCAGCTGATGACTTGTAACTTTGGTTACAATAACAATTTGGATGACTCTTCTGTGATATAAACTACTGCGGCCATTTAGTAAAAATCCTTATGGCAGTATAATGTTCCATAGGAAAGATACTTATATTTTTTTATGTGAGCCAGTAATGTCTATTTATGTTCTTCGTCTCTTCTTACAATCTTTTTCTCAGCTTGGTAGTTACTCATCCATGGAAGGTGTATTGTACTGCAAGCCTCACTTTGAGCAGCTCTTCAAGGAGACAGGCAATTTCAGCAAGAATTTTCAGTCACGTATACCTTCTCTCTCTCTCTCTCTCTCTCTCTCTCTCTCTCTCTCATTAGTCTTTCTCTTTTAGTTTTTAATTTAAAATGCATTCTGTTTGACAGCTGCAAAGTCAGCTGAGAAGTTGATCCCAGAACTGGTAAAAATTTTCTCACCTATGTAGCTACCAGTCGTATAATATCTCAGTATAGTGTTGTCTCTGATTCTTTTTCTGTTTGTTTTTTCTATTTTTTGTGGGTATCTAGACAAGATCACCAAGCAAAGCTGCTGGTATGTTTTCTGGGACACAAGATAAATGTGCTACTTGTGGGAAAACAGCTTATCCTTTGGAAAAGGTATATTAAGATTTCTTTAAATGAAACCTTGTTGCAGCATTTTAGTCGAACACCCGATGCTCTCCTTTATTGATTACATTGACATTTTGAGGAACTGTGTTTTATATCCCTAAATACAAATGGATGAAAGCGTCTTAATTGTATGCTTAATGGGTGCCAACAAAGTTTCCAGTGCTCTTTGAACTGCCAGTGTTGCTTAAAAGCCTGTATTGCAATGATGGAGAAGGCAAAAAGGGAAGACACAAAGGGAAGACATAATTAATGTTCTAATGTGACTTGGTGCTAGTTAAAATATGATTGCCAATCCTTTACCATTTTGAAGATATGTGAACCAATGAGCTAAGCTATATAGACCCAAGCTAGGTGGACTATGCATCATTTGTGCCACGTGATTAATGCTCCCACTCTTTTATCTTGTTGATAAAAGTCTTAATGTGTATCAAAATGCCTTGTTCTCCTTCTGTCTACCTTCAAGAAGCTTCTGGACCTAGGCAAATGAACAGTCTTTTTAAGGGCGCGGAAAAGCTAGAGAGAGGAGAAGATGGAATTTGCCTAGAAAAAAAGGAGAGAATGTTTTTATGAGGTTATTAAGATCTTAAATTACCAAGCAGATGCTAAAATGAACGGTTCTTTGAGCAAGTAAATTAATCTTTTTTATTAATGATTTTTAAATAATTTATAAATGGTCAAACTTCATTTTTAACCACATGTTCCAATGGACCCACAAGTAGTATCCACTTATCTACCACACATCTTTATATATTTATAAATTAAACCATTTATAAATACTTTCCAAACGGAGGCTAAATAACTCCCCATAATTATATGTTGCAACGATCTGAAAACTCTTAAAAGGCTAGCGGAAAGGCCACAAAAATCTTGAAAAATGACTAATACAAACTTCAAAGTTGCATTATGCTTGGGAAAAGTTTCTTGATGATAGGAACACAAATGATTATGTCAGTCCATTTTCCATAAAATGGCATTTCGCTATGTGCTTTGTTAGATGCTTAGATTTTCAAGATCCTCACGAACCCTCAAGTCTCGTTTCAACTTTCTTTTCTTCACATCCAATTTTCTTATCCCTGCTCCCTCTAGCCTTTTTACCTACCATTAGATAAGGTATTTTTGTCTGTCACAAAAAGAGAATTTCACCATTCTGATATTTTTAACTTTTGTTTCCATCATACAGTTTTTATTTTATTAAAATGTCGACTTTTGGATACATGCTTTGAGGCTATTTAGATGCATATTTTAGTTTTCTGAATTTCTTCAAATAACTCTACATTTAAGTAAGTTTGAAGTGACAACTGCACTTTTGTCATTTGTGAACCTTAGAAACACCTACAATTACAAACAATTGTATACCTTCAAACTCCTTTCTCTTGGTTACTTTTCCATAAGAACAGAACAATCTTAATACGCATTACTAGGTCTACACTAAGCAAGTGCTCAGCGGTCATCTTCAACCTTGGAATCGGGGAAATTTGGCCGAGTCACCACCTAATTAATCCTGCAATGTTATTTATTTATTAAATTCTTATCATGTTTATCTCGATTTAGAAGAAGTTTTCTCTAAGATGAGGTTCCAAATTTTGTGGTCAAAGTTGTGAACAAAAAAGTTTATTTATGGCTTTGGGCTGTAAATATCCACAAAATTTTCACTTTTTATGTGTGGTATGAATATATTGAAAATTCCTGTATATGCACTATGTGGTGACAGAAAAGGGAACCCCAAATTCTAAGGGATTAAGCCTTAATTTGATTATTGCTAATTTGAATTTCTTACCTGTGTGAATTTGAGCGGTCAAAACTGAATTGAAATTAAGATCCAAATATTCAAACACAAATTTGCTTTACTCAAGCTCATTCAATCTCACAATTCATATAAATCCCTCCTTCAGTTAGACAAATTAGTCGGCAAGCAAGTACTTTATGAAATATGAACTATATATTTCAGGCTTTTTTTTTTCTTCCAATTGAACAATTTTTACAAATTAGAATATTGGTTCATAATCCATACGTAACTTTCTTTGACACCATTGTGAATAATTAAAATTGGTTACGGTACCATTAGATTGTGGTTAATAATAAAATCAGTCAGCGTGCTCTTTTTTTTAAACATGATTGTGAAAAGTATCATTGTGAGTGTTTGAACATGAAATAGCATCTTTCTTCCATGTTACCTGGAAAGGTTGGACTAGGGAGAGAACTTATCCAACTCAAAATATTTGAAGAGTGCTCACATTGAGCTTAATATAGATATACAAGCACAAGTTAGCTAGCATCCAGATTGTATTATGGGGTTTGACATCTGACAATAAAGTATTTAGTTGCTCTGCGTATTCTTTGACCACCAGAAGAGTATCATGAATAGACATGCAATTTGAGTGTTAAAATAAATTGCATGAGATGTAGACGTCTCAAGTATGCGTCTTTCTAGCAAAAGTGTGAAATTATTTTAGACTGATCTACATCAACTAAATGACACTTTGTAAATCCTAAAGCAAGCTGTAAGAGATTGAATGCCTTCTCTACTCAGTCATTTGTCTTGATATGCATGGTTTAACAAAAATGATTTCACTCATTCACACTTGTAAAATGAGGGAATTGTCTGTTGGATTTTTCATGGCAAAAAACTATATTGAATCACTGTTTACGAAAATTGCTGTTTGTGACTTTTGAATGGTTGAGACAATTAACATTTTAGTGATTGCTAAAATTTAGTTATGAGAAGCTGTTGGATCAGATTGTGTAGATATTTTCGATATCCTAGAGACTAGTGGTGATATCTGTCAAGTGTTTACACATCAATTGCCATAAATTACTACCTCAATGCATGTGAATACTTAAAGAAACGGTTTTAGCTTTGAATACTGCAACAGATTCCAATATGACCATTCCAGTAACTAGAACAGGTTCGGTTTGGTTTAGAGGAGTTATAGTTCTGGAATTCTGCTTCTCATATCAGTGTGGTTATATGTGATTACATAATTCATTTCTCTTGTTTCTTAAACATCTGCAGGTGACAGTGGAAAACCAAAGCTATCACAAGTCTTGTTTCAAGTGTTCGCATGGAGGATGTTCTCTAACTCCATCAAATTATGCAGCCCTAGACGGCATTTTATACTGTAAACCTCATTTTTCCCAGCTCTTCAAAGAAAAAGGTAGTTATAACCATTTAGTCAAGTCTGCATCAATTAAACGTCCAACAGCTGCTGTTCCAGATTCTTAAAACTCTGCCTTCTATCTCAGCTTTTTCTCTGCACGATGGGGCTTGTTTGCATGGGTGTGTTTTCCTTGCGATTCTCTCTTTGATCTCAATGTTTAAACTCAAATCTACTATTTCTTTTCTTGTCTTGTTTTCCCTGTGGGAGAGTGGACTTGTAATGTTGTTTGGTCTATTCATGACATGATCCTTATTTCCAGGGGTGAAATGACCTCCGGCTAATGCACTTGTGAATTTCATCATTATTAGTAATTTGTGTGGTTTTTCATTTTTTTTCTTTTTGTCATTTTCCCATGGTAAGTTGTGTAAAGACGTTAATATGAAGGCAATCCAGACTTTTATTCATGAAGTGATGCTTTGGGTTAGCCAGGTTGATGTTGAATTTCTGCAAATACACTTTTACTTTGAACAACGAAATTTAAATTTTTTTTCGACTGTACTTTTAATCTAGTTTCACAGCCGTCAACGAATTTTAAATTTTTTTAATAGATTTGAATGCTTAACTCCAATTTTTTCGAATAATCACTGTACTTTTAAACTAGCTTCACAACCATCAACGAACTTTAATTTTTTTTTTTTGAATAGTCACTATAATTTGAAAACTATTTACGTCTTTTAACTTTGTTATCCACCACCCATCATTGAGGATCGTTTGAAATATTAACTATTATGTTTGTTTGTGTCATTGAAAATTACGAGATTAGTAACGAAAAACAAAAACTGCAGCTCAAGTCAACCCCTAGTTTTAAGGTAGAAGGTGCCAAGAAAGAGGCCAATCTAAATTCATCGACAAATGCATAATAGGATAGCTATCCGCTTGCATGTCCGTTGATCAAAGTAGAGCGAAAGAAATAGGGAAAAATGAATACAAGACCATAATGAGTCAACTTGGAACCATTAACTAAGATGCCAACATGTATAATTTCATCAATACAAAAAAAAATTTAATCAACATGCTTTGTGCCTTTGTTGAAAGAATACAAGGTAATATTTAATAGAATAATGTTATCTAACACTATTGATATTAACACCACGAGTCATAAACCTTTGTATTTAATTAAACCTATTATTTAATGGCACAAGTATTGCCACGTAGACGGATGTCTAACACTAGTGTTACTAAATATCATTACTAAGATCTTTTCTACATAAGAACAGTTCGGTCACATAATAAAACTTCTACTCTGTCTAATCAGGTGGTGGTTGCTGGTGTACATGTTGGTTTCCCAGCCTTCCCAGGCAAAATCCATGCACCAACTTCAAGCATATGGTACCAACATCTTACCAGTTGCAACTTTTCACATTTCAGAATATAGAGGGAATTCTTGGTTGATGTGTTTCCAGTTTAATCTCATTTACTACGCTTCTTGGCTTCACTATAGAGGATAACACCAATGACTGTCAGAGAGTACCCAAGCATTCCAGTAAAAGAGACGGGATTTCTAAATATCAATATGGAGATTACCACTGCAACTGCTCCCTTTGCATTTCCAAGGACCTGTAAGGACCAGCAACTGTATTACCAAATTGTAAACACGCCCCAATATTAAAAAAAAAATGTACTATTTAAAGCTCAATCTCCACCAAGAAGAAAAAGGAGAAAAAGTTTAATCAGAAAAAAGATAAATGTATGTGATTTAATTAGATCCTCTACATTATACACCTAACTCCCGGTTTGCAAGAATCATTCTCACAAATTATTTTCAGTGTTTTCAGGAATAATGCACATAGAAATTTCTGCGTTACTATTCTCCTGGAAATTTTCATCCACAAGAGAAATGGTTTTTGCAAGTTCTCTTTCACCGTCTAATTTAAATTTATTCAATTCAGTGGTATCCAAAGGGAAAACGATGAAAATGAACTTTTCACAGGTAAAAGAAATGGCATCTTTCCAACATGTATTTAGTTTCTTAACATTTTAGAAGGACACTGTTTAATAAGCTACATCAGGAATACATTTCCAGACGGAGATCCAGACATTTCCTACCACTTTTCTTTCTAGTTTAAGGTAACATTTCTCTACTAAAAGATCCACGAAAAAGAAATGGAACAATTATTTCATTTCCATTGCATTTTTTCATGAAATGAACACAATGAAATTATAATTATTAGATAACCTAAAAGTAATCTTTTTGGATCCTGTTGTTCATTTCCTAGAAATAAGATCTTGTTACTCTCCTTTCCTGACCCGTGAATATGTCACATGGATCTGACTATTAGTCTCTTAGAATGAAACTGACCAACCCCTTTATTCAAATGCCAACAAGATACATATATATGCAAATTCAAATAATATTGCAGCTCAATAAAGGAGAATAGAATGCAACAGAAAGCCAGGAATACCTGAAGAGTCAGAGCACTGGTGTGTTTTGTGACCAAAAAGTTCGTCAAGTTCACAAAATATGCAAGTGCAGAATTGAATAACAGTAACCAGACAATTCTGATATCATCTCTTGCAAGTGCCAATGTGATGCCAACTACATTTTCTTCCATTAAGAGTGCAGTGGGAATTAGGAGTACGACAGCTATAGGAGCCATGTACATGAGCAGATTCATAGAATTCAGCTTCTCCCTTCAACAAGATAAGAAAAGTTTCAACGAACATGTCTAAGTTCTCTGCACGCAAAAGGCAAAACTTCACCAGAATATACAACATAGCAGAATATACATATATTATTACCCTTCGGAAGAAAGTAGAATCCCCTGAACAACTGATTTGAGTGCCCTCGCAGCTGTTGCACCGACACACATAATAAATCCAAATAAATGGAAACTCGGCTCACCCTAACAACATGAAAAGAGCGAACAAAACAATAAGCATAGTTAATTTCCCCCAAATACCAAAGCAAGTAGCAGCATTTTAACAATAACACACAACGCATTCTAGTTACAGAGTATCAGCATATCTTTTGTATCTTGCTCAAACCAGCTTGGCAGATATGGAGAGTCACGCTCAATTTGCAGCCTTCTTTCGTTAGCTATAGGAAGTGTTAGCCTCTTCCTTTTTTAATTTCTCATTCAATCTAGCCTTGAGGAACCGATTAGCCTTCAGGATACTGACATAATTCTAACTGAACTCTGACTACAGTTTACCGCTAACTGACAACGTTATTTAGTAGACTTTAAAACACCAGATATCTCAATTTCCAAAATCAGCGATATCCTCAGAGCAATAATAATTAGAATACAGAATGCTGATTTCTTGTTCCACTACAACTTATATTGCAAACAGAATGACAGAAAATAATTCTATGGTCAATGTTATCCTGTTACAGCAGGAATCGCCACAAGACAACTAATGAAACCAATCAACCATAATCGATTCATTCCAAAGGAAAGCAATTTCCCCAGCCCCTTGGAGCCCCAAGCTTACTACTGCCTACCAAAATAATCTCATAATCACCAAACATAACTTCAATTGGACCAAAAAAAAAAAATAAAATAAAATGGAGAGAGACTTCTAGATGACTAGATCAAACACCAATACACCGAATCCAAGAAAACAATACTACAGTCAACTAAATAAGACGCAAGCCAATCAGACTGAATAGTTCTAACGCACATACCCCGCTGGCAATGATGACCCCGGTAACCACTGGAATCAGCGTTACGTAAGTCAACCACGCCTCTCTTTTGAACGTCATCAAGTACGCAAACACGGCCGTAAAGAAAGGCGTGGTTGCCCCGATGGCTTGGTTGAAGCTGACTGGCAAATACCTGAGCGAAATGTTCCCGCTGACAACGGAAGCGCAGAATATGAAGCTGAGAGCCGAGATCTTGATGAACTGAAACCTAGATCTTATGGTCTGCATCGGGACCATCTTCATCCATACGATCGCAATATAGCTGAGCAGAGAACAGGCGGACATGTGGCACATGGTGAGGAAGATGGGATACTTGAAGCCATAATTGCTCAACAAATACTTGTTCAAAAGCAAAACCCCAATGTTGGATGAATACCATGAAGCCACTAAGCCAATAGTGAAAAATCGGCCCGACAATTTCGTTGACGACATTTTGCTATAACAAATAAACCAAAAAAAATGAGTAATCTGTATAGATTAATAAGAGTATATTGGTAACTAAGGTGTGTGGTTAAGAAGAATCGGGTATTGATGTTTTAGGGTTTGAAAAATGGGTATAGGAAGTGAAGATTATAAGGGGTCTGATCTGAGGGGGCATTGGTGATTGAAAAATGCAAAAATTGATGACGAAAATAAGAAAAATGTAGAATTCTTGGTGCAAATCAATGTATCTATATATATTGGATACAGAGATGTAAAGTGAGAGGAGTGTGGTATGAGTTTGAATCTTGAAGAAGGTAGAATTTTATTTTGCAGAAAGAGAAACGAGAAACAGTACACGCATTCACGATATTTCGGAGCAGTGAGTCACAATTCAAACGCCTACTTGGATTTGCTCACCACTCTGTCACTCAATGAATGGTTTGCACCTAATTTCCTTTTGAATTGTCACATACCTTTAATAATTATCTGAATTAACTAGTAGAATAATTGCTCCAAATGAGTGAAGCTATCGATCAAGATTTCTAATTTCATTTGTACCATCGAAATTAAGTTATCGAATGCACAATATATTCCAATTACGCCAACAGTGTCAGCAATTTGTGTACACGTATTCATTCATGCGTACAACGTGAACTTTTCACCCCTATAGTGCTTCTAACCAACACCAAGCTTAAGAATATTAGACGTAATCAAGCCCCCCAGGGCACATCCCAACTGGCAAAGATGAGGGCGCTTCAAGGCTGGCAGATCAGAGGTCGTGAGTTCGATTCCTGATGGCTCTTGGAAGGTAGATATTCTCCAGGAAGGCAGGATTTATCCTGGAAGGCGGGAGCTCTACTGGAAGGCAAGATGCAGGATGGGTCGACTTGCTTGGCACTTTGGCAG
>CAIGRQ010068716.1:0-11749 GCA_903798375.1 Fraxinus sp. D2006-0159 | reverse complement strand
TTAATTTCGGATTGGATTATCGAATCGGATATTCGATAACATTGCAAATCGGATATGGATTTAGCAATTAAATATCCATTGGATTATCGGATCGGATCGGATAAGTTTTCTTATCGGATCGGATATAGACAGATTCGATCCATATCCGATCCATTTACAGCCCTAGTCCTAGGAAGGGGCACGACCCTACTACACTTTCCATCCTCACTACGGTCACGACACGAGTAAATGCAGAAGTGAGAACCAACCCACAAACAACCTTCATAACACAAGGGATAGCCATTATGAAGGTAATACATAAGGGAACTCCCCAAGAAGAGGTGAGACGAGGAGACATTCACCACGCAATGACAGAAGTGATAATAGGGAAAGGCCCCGGAACGGGCAATGACCCAGAAGGGATTTAGCTACTTCTAACGAACAGCAACCCATTCGAGAGATTGACACTATAATCGGAGGACCTCACGTAGGGGTGAATAAAAAAATGCTCAAAGGAACTATACAAGAGAGGTGAAGAGTCCACCCATGGCAAGTTATATAGTAAGCCAATCGTCAAGGGGCAGAACTATGGAGCCTATTACGTTCATCCAGGAAGATGCGGCAGGTGTGCACTTCCCACACTACGATGCCTTAGTAGTTAGAGATGTGGTAGCCCTCAATGGGATGAAACAAATGCTAGTGGATAATGGCAATTCAGTCAACAGCTTGTTTGGCTCTGCTTTTGATAAGATGGCAGTAGATCATACGTTAACACCAATAACTTCACCCCTTTATGGATTCACCGGGGACAGCATCGTCCCTAAAGGTAAAATTACTTTGGCTGTTGAAATGGGGGCTCTGCCCCAATTAGCGCACCACTTCATGAAATTTTTAGTTGTTGATCGACGATCTGCCTATCACGGAGTTCTGGGAAGACCAGCCCTGAAAGAATTATGGGCAATCACTTCCATCCATCACCTCTGCATGAAATTCCCAACGGAAAGAGGAATCGCAACTATTCGGGGTGATCACATGGGATCTAGAGCATGCTACCTCAATTCTCTAAGGAAAGCAGAACTGCGAGTTAACATGGTATCGGACTCTGAAATGTCAGGCCCCTGAATAAGGGCCACCTCTGACTTTGGATTCTTTCATAGCAGAGGCCAGGCCTGAAATTCCCTTGGAAGAACTGGATCCCATGATAATTGAATTCGAATCCCAAACCGCCCCGATGGAGGAACCGAAAATGTTCCCAGTAGACCTATGTGATATGTTTAAGGTTCTATAGGTCGGCAAAGAATTCAAAGGAGAGGCTAAGGAAGAACTGAAAGATTTCCTACAGAAAAATGCAGACGTCTTTGCATGGAGACACGAAGACATGGTTGGGATAGACCCCCGAGTTAGCTGCCACCATTTGCAAATTGATCTGAAGTGCACCCTATACAGGCAGAAGAAGAAAGCTTTGAATGTCGAAAGGCATGAGGCCTTGAAAGAAGAGGTAGAAAAGCTCGTCAACAATGGCTTCATCTGTGAAGCCAACTATCCAAAATGGATTTCGAATCCTGTTCTTGTAAAAAAACACAATGGCAAATGGAGGGTCTGTATTAACTTCTCAGACCTAAATTAGGCTTGTCCAAAGGATAGCTTTTCACTTTCATGAATCGACCAGTTAGTGGATTCAATTGTCGGGCACGAACTGCTAAGCTTCATGGACGCCTATTCCGGCTACAACCAAATCTCCATGTTCCCAGGCGACGAGGAGAGCACCTCCTTCATCACTGATAGGGGGCTTTACTGCTACAAGGTGATGCCCTTCGACTTGAAAAATGCCGAAGCCACCTATCAGAGGTTTGTCAACAAAATATTTGCTGATCAGCTTGGCAAATCTATGGAAGTTTATGTTGATGACATGTTAGTTAAAAGCCTCCGAGCTGAAGAACACATCAAACACTTGGGTGAAACTTTCCAAACGCTAAGAAGATACTATATGAGGCTGAACTCTCTTAAATGTGCATTCGGTGTAGCCTCGGGTAAATTCTTGGGTTACATTGTAAATCAGAGGAGAACTGAGGCCAACCTAGAGAAAATCAAAGCTTTGATTGAAATGATATCACCGCAGAAGCCCAAAGAGGTGTAACAGCTCACTGACAGGGTAGTCGCACTCAATCGCTTCATCTCAAAGGCCACTGAAAAGTGTCTGCCCTTCTTCAGAATCCTCAAGGGAAGTAAGAAATTTCAATGGACCCCTGAATGCGAAGAGGCGTTCCAAGAGTTAAAAAATTGCTTGGGTCAGACACCTCTCCTCAGCAAACCTAAAGAGGGAGAACCCTTGCTGCTATACTTGGCAGTGGCTGAGGATTCAATCAGTTCCATGCTTGTACAAGAAGAAGAGACGCACCAGCTAACAGTATACTATGTGAGTAAAGCTTTACTACCCGCCGAAGCATGATACCCAGACATGGAGAAATTGGCTCTCGCATTGATCACTGCTTCTCGAAAATTGAGGCCCTATTTCCAGGCCCACAGCATTCACGTTTTAACGAATTTCCCGCTAAGGTAAGTCCTGTAGAAGCCAGACACTTCAGGAAGCCCGCTGAAGTGGGCCGTTGAGCTTAGTGAATTTGACATAATATACACGTCCAAGACTCAATTAAGGGTCAAGCCCTGGCTGATTTTGTGGCTGAATTCGCTAAAGCCCCAGAAATCGAAGTAAATATGGAGCCAGTGAAACCCTACATCTGGAATCTCTTTGTTGAAGGCTCTTCAGGAGAAACAGGCTCCGGAGCTGGTGTCGTGCTAGAGAGCTCAGAAGGGCATAAGCTAAACTGCACCATAAGGCTTGGTTTCAAAGCCTCCAATAACGTAGCTGAATACAAGGCCTTTCTGGCAGGACTTCGATTAGCAAAAGAACTGCAGGTGAAGAGGGTAATTATCAGTAGTGATTTACAATTGGTGGTAAACCAAGTGAATGGGAGCTTTGTGGCCAGGGATAAACACATGGCAGCCTATCTGAAACTAGTAATGGACTCCCTTGAATTAATTCAAGTGACACGTCGGGAGAATTCCCATGCGGATGCACTGTCAAAACTGGCTAGTGGCAAAGACTCAGAACTGCTCAAGGTGGTACCAATTGAACACTAGCTCAACCCTCCATAAAAAAAGGTGAAGAGCTGATGTGGATTGAACGTACACCACCCTGGATGCTGCTTATCTTGGCTTACCTGAAGGAGCAGGCATTGTCAAAAGATGAAGCCGAAGTACGAAGGCTTCGAAGAAGAGCTGCTCACTTCATTCTACAGGATGACATCTGTATAAGTGAGGTTTCTCTTCTCCTTCCTCAGATGCACAGGGGGCGAAGAGGCGAATTACATTTTAAGAGAAGTTCATGAAGGCATTTGTGGGAATCACTCTGGAGGACCAGCCCTAGCACATAAAATACTCCGACAAGGATATTATTAGCCACCCTGAAAAGGGACGCAATTGAATTTGTGCGGAAATGTGACAAGTGCCAACGCTTTTCCAATGTGCAAAGGCAACCCTCTCAAGAGCTCACTGTTGTAACCAGCCCTTGGCCATTCGCCAAATGGGGCGTGGATTTTATTAGATCCCTGCCCAAGGGAAGAGCAAATGCTCGCTTCGCCATAGTTGCGATTGATTACTTCACAAAGTGGGTAGAAGCGGAGCCTCTATCCAAGATTACTGAAATGAACACTTCCAAGTTCCTGTGGAAGAACATCATATGTCGATTCGGCATACCCCACTTCCTGATCTCAAATAATGGCAAACAGTTCGACAACAGGAAAATCCGGGACTTATGTAATGAGCTGGGAATCAGAAAGCATTTCTCTTCACCTCACCATCCCCAAGTGAACGGTCAACAAAAGCATCAAGCTCACCCTGAAAAGGAAGCTAGACACCTCGAAAAGAGCCTAGGTGGATGAACTCCCCCAGGTTCTCTGGGCTACAAGAACCACTTGCAAAATAGCCACCGGTGAGATTCCATTTTCCATGACTTATGGAACTGAGGACATGAGCCCGGTAGAGGTCGGTATCCCTTCTCCTTGCCGCATCCAATTCAACGAAATGACAAATGATGGACTAAGGAGACTTGAGCTAGATTTTCTTGAAGAAAAAATAGATGACTCCCAGGTTAAACTCGCTTCCTACTAGCTTAAGATGATTTTCTTCTTTAATGCTAAAGTAAAGAAGAGATTGTTTTGTATCGGTGACTTGGTGCTCCACAAGGTTTTCTCTTCAACCAAAGACCGGCACAGGGACCTTTGGGCCAAACTGGGAGGGTCCCTACAAGATAGTTCAGGAAACCCGGCCCGGCACTTACACTATGGAAGACTTAGAAGGAAAGGCAATGTCTCACCCCTGGAATATTAAACACCTAAGGAAGTACTACCAGTAGGAAGCGTGTAACCTTGTAAATACTGCAATCAAATGAATGGAATACTTTCTGCCTCACTTCGTTTTGGCATCGACAAACTTAAAAACAACCTTGCAGAGGTGCAAGCTCCTCCAAGAGTCACCTCCAAGAAAATCTGTGTAAACAGAGGTGGTGTGGGTGCCACCTTTGATAAATAAAAAATGCACGAGCTTAAAAACCTTGCCGAGGTGCAAGTTCCCCCCAAGGAGTCACCTCCAAGAAAATTTATGTAAACAGAGGTGGTACGGGTGCCACCTTTGATAAAATAGAAGCGCACCAGCTTAAAAACAACCTTGCCGAGGTGCAAGCTCTCCCCAAGGAGTCATCTCCAAGAAAATCTGTGTAAACAGAGGCGGTGCGGGTGCTACCTTTGATAAAATAGAAGCGTACCAGCTTAAAAACAACCTTGCCGATGTACAAGCTCCTCCCAAGGAGTTACCTCCAAGAAAATCTGTGTAAACAGAGACATTGCGGGTGCCACCTTAATAAAATAGAAGCGCACAAGCTTAAAAACAACATTGCCGAGGTGCAAGCTTCCCTAAGGAGTCACCTCCAAGAAAATGTTTATAATCAGAGGCGGTGTGGGTGTCACCTCTGATAAAGTAGAAACGCACCAACTTAGAGTAAACTCACCGAAGTACAAATCCCCAGGAATCACCTCAGAGGAAAATTATGAAATAGTTGAACAATGCCGACGCGATATTACTTGTCCCATTTTATTAAATGGTTGAACAAAGTCGATGTGATGTTAATTGTCCTATTTTATTAAAGGATAAAGGTGAGTCGATGCGATTATAGTACTACCACTATTTAGCCCAAGTAATGTTTGAAGACGTGATTACTTGTGCAACAAAAATGAAGCAAAATGAAGCGACAACACTTGGAAGAAAATGTACTTCATTAAAATTGCAGGAAGAGGCCGAAGCTATTACAAAAGAAAGTGATCAAAATTACAAAGCAACTAATCTACATGGACCACGGCCTCCTCTTTCTCCTCTCCCTCCTCGGCCACTGGCCTTCCTCCGGTAGGGCCCTCGAATTCTTCTTCAAGAAATTCAATGTTCAGCTCGGGATGCCTCTCATGGATGCGGAACATCGTTTCCTTCGCAGCCTAGGAGGCCTAGTAATTTGTGAAGTCATCATACTCAGGTCTAGTTCTAGAATGCTACCTCGTCGCTTGTCTTCACTTCGACCTTAAGGGAGTCAATCTCTTCAGCCTAGGCCTCAGTGAGTTTTCTCAACTCACCCTTCTCCCTGTTGGCCTCTGCTAGGGCCTTTGAGGCTATCAGTTGGTGCTCATTGGCATCGTCAACCCTTTTAGTTAGAGCCACCACTTGAGAGATGGACTCATAAAGGTCGTTCTTCAATAGGTTGACTTGCATCTCAGCCAAGTCCAACTTCAAGCTGGCCGATATCCACTTCTCCTTACCTCATTAGCCTATTTCTTAGCTTTGGCCACTTCAGCCTCCCAGTTACCCGAAGCTTTCAGCTTCTCTTCCAAATTTTCGCCTCTTTTACGAAGGCCTCGAAACAGATCCTCAGCCGCGACGCCCATACTTAGCGCCCTTGCCACACATGCATTGTGACAGCTAGCAAATCTCAATCTCGCATGAGGCGACGTGATTGGTCCTCAGTCTAGTACTTGCTATGGAATCTAGCAGCAAAGACAGTTTTAGGAGGTAACATCTCCAAAACCACCTCAAGAAGGTCCTCATCTTTGCTCCCCAAAATATTTGTGACTTTCCCCCGAGCTGAGGCGTTAGCAGGCCTCTTTTGCCTCTTCCTGGCTAGCTCACCAGCAAAGTACATAGTTATAGGCATAATGGCCTAGGAAACGAGTTGGGCCATCATAGTCATCTCAGCGTCAGCACGAGGAGGAGACGAAACCCCTATAGCTTGAGCAGAAGTAGAGGCCCTAGATGGGCCTGCCCATTTTTTCTCCTCGACACGAGTGAGGCTCCTTCCTCCATTACATTCTCCTCAGCAGGCTACTGGCCAGCCTTACTGAGGGCGAGTAGACGCTCCGACTACTTCTTGTAAGCAGTCGAGCTTGTCTTGAGTATTTTGGCCTCCGCCACGCTTCGGCGGATCGTGGCAAGGTTAGGCTTCGGTGGCCTTTTGTTTTCGAAGTCCTCTGCATGAGAAGATAGAAAAGAAAGTGATAAGTATTTACAGTAAGGAAAAATGGTAAAAGAGAGATGAAGAGTTAGCTACCCTGGTTCGTCATCAGTCCGTGCAAAACGAAGTGGCAGTTCTTATCAATGATTTCCTTATGAGCCTCTCCAGCAGAGGTGTCTGATATAGTTTCTTGATGATATCCCACTCCTCTTCGAATATCTCGCACTTCTTTAAAGAGCTTACAATGAGCAGAAATATTAAATCATGAGTAAAATTGGTTAAGTAAAATCAGGTAGGTATAACTACTTACTGTAAGTTGAGTAGTTGGTGGGGACAGTCAGAGGTGCCATGGGATCATTCTCCATGGTATCCTACCGGCCAGAGGCCCAGAACCAAGAATCTTTCCAGCCTTTTATTGATGAAGGTGCCCAGTGTAGAATTGGAAAATGAGACCCCCAAGGAGCCGGTAGTACCAGCCTCGACTCTCCTCCCCCCCAGCAACGACTTTTGGAAAGAAGATAGAGTGGAACACGCTGAAAGGCATGTCCACTCCGATGCTAGACCTATGCCATAACATCCAGCTCCCTACCATTTGGGACCATGAGTTCGGGTAGAATTGGGTTGGGGCCAATCTATAAGACAGAAGCACTAAACGAAAGAAGGGGTGAAAGGGTAATCTCAGTCTAGCCCGGAGTAGATGATCACTCACCACCACACACCCTGATCTCGGGTAGCAGGCCCTCTCATGAGGTTCGGGTAGGATAAATTAGATGTCATGGGAGACCTTACACACTGTCCTATACCTCTCCATTTGCTCCGGAGTGATTTTGGAAGGGTATTTTGACGCCCCCACTAAATGGAAGTATCCACGGGGGAGGCAGGTCGCCTCCAAATGTTTTCCCCAGCCATAATGGCCCTGCTCAGTTTGTCCAGCGACACCACTTTGGGTTTTCTCAGGGTCAAACTCTCCTCGCCTCACCCTTCCTCACTCCCCCCTCACAATAGACAGTTCACTTGCCATCTCAAAAATTTTAGAAGTTCAAAAGAAGAAAAAGATGAAGAAGCCATAAATTGCGATTATTACCTAATTCGACGCAAAGAATCTTTGTTGGTTGGAGTTTGCAAGAAAGTTACTGGAGTTCGTTACTGGAATTCACCAGAAATAACAAACAAGAGACGGAATGCAAGGGTTCTCGAGTGCTTCAGAAATTTTTTCGAAAGTAAAAACTTCAAAATGAAATAGATGAACTTTATATAGGTATCCTAGGGCTCACCTCAACCTTGGATCAATCCCAATCACATCTGGGCCGTCCAAATCTAAGGCATCAAGATCACCGTTAAACTTAAAAGTCATCAAGATGAACGGTCCTGATGAAGCGGTGAACTTTACGTATGGCCCAAACACATCGCCCCGAGAAATGGGGAGCCATCACCATCATTACCATTTATAGTAAAGGAGGCATGTCTTAGAAGAAGTAGGCGCCCCCTATGCGTGTCTTGGGAAGACGTGAAAGCTTTTAAATCGTTGGCACTAAACCCAAGGCTGTCTTATCAGAGCTATCACTTCGGCCAGAACATAATTTGATGTTGCAACAACTCCTCACAGAGTTGCTAACTCCTATCGTTTCGGCCGCAATAGCTTCGTGTTGCAACAGTTCTCTACAAGAGTTTTCAACCCACATCACTTAGGCTAGAGAATAATTTGATGTTGCAACAACTCCTCACAGAGTTGCCAACTCATATCGCTTCGGCTGCAACAACTTCGTGTTACAACAGCTCTCCACAAGAGTTGTCAACTCATATCACTTCGGCCAGAGCATGATTTGATGTTACAACAACTCCTCACAGAGTTGCCAATTCATATCACTTCGGTAACCTACATCGCTTCGTATCACTATTTTATAAAGTCACCTCCACTCACTTCGCCTAGCGTCAGCCCCTCCTTCCCATGCATCCCAATAGCTACTATAAAGTCCTTGTATTATATGAATATCCATACATAGACTTGCGAGACTATTGTTACGGGCCTGAGTTTCAGGCCCGCTACCTCACCTGCCTCATGTCAGAAGGGGGTGGTTCGCATCACGCCACATGGCAGTCGAGGTGATTACGCATGAGACGAAGTGACTGCATGAGCCAAAGCGATTACACGAGACGAACTGGGCAGATACTAGCAAAGGAACTGAACTCATCTGTGATACACCACGGATGCAAAGGCCTGTACTCCACTTCTACAACTCTGATACTGCCTCACTTCACCCCAGTGAAGATCTCTTGTACAAAGATCTTCCCAAAGTCAAAACCCTGACTGATGGAACGTGTGGCACGACCCAAACGGTCAATTCAGCTACTTTTATCAGAAACATTCAATACCAACCAACATAGGGAAAGACAGATTGACACCTAAGATAGGACGAGTCCTCAAGATCTGATAATACGTATCTCTCCATCCAACGGCTCTCCTCTTCCCACTCTAGTATAACTACACCCTACTTGTGCTTGAAGAAAGGGATCGAATCCCATGCTTACCAATAGACATGGCAAACTTTTGAGTAACATTTTTCTCTCCCCCACTTGTTAGCATCTTTTACCACAATATATATATATATATATATATATCTGTCAACCATCTTCTCGACGAGTGTCCCACCGTCGATGAACTATTTTTTCGGTTGAATATAAACTGACTTGACCGTCGGAGTGCTAGCGGCCGCTTCCAACTCTTTCGAAAAAGGCCATGGGTGACGACGTTGTGCTACGTGTGCAGGGAAGAGCTGACCTGAAGACTTTTTCTATTGGCCACGTTGGAGCCATTTGTCGAGGTAAATAGCTTCTCTGCATGGTATCGTCGTTTTCTCACCCACCGTGATAATCTTCATTGGGAACCTTTTTCCAGTATGTCATTCTCTTCTATTCGGGGCTGGAATTGATTTCCAAGTTTTTGGGCCTTGTGGGTTGGTGAGGAACTTCATTATTTGGTTCATTTCCTCCACCTTTTGTCCATTTCCATGATGCAGCCCAACCCACTTTGTTGGTGTAGCCTTATTTCGGCCCTTATTGTAGGTTTGAGCCCATTAACAAGGGTACTTTCTAGCACTTCTTCATAGAGGTCCACTAATGGAACTGCTAATCCCTCAAACATCTACCAGAACTCTTCCATTGAATCCTCATACCGAATGGCAAGGAAATTTTCACAAAGGCTTCCTTCCTATGTTGGACAAAATCTCAACAGTAATTTTTGTTAGAATGCTTCCTAGCTTCTAAAAGGCTCTCTCGCCTCAGTCCACTGTAACCACGAGCAAGGGCGGAGCCAGCCCGTTGAAATATGGGGTCCCAGAGTTGAAGTTCCCGATTTTTTTTTTTGAAACATTATTTGTTAAAATGAGGGAAGTTGATACTTTGTAATGGAGAAAGGAAACAAAGAAACATAAATTAATGTACATTATTAACAAAAAAAATCAAGAAACATATAAAAGAAAGTACTAATCCTTAATTTGGCAAAATCATACCTTATTACTAGCGTTCCTTTCGAGTTCTTAGACTTTGATAACGTTGTATAACTACATCATCATCAATCTTGTCGAATACACCCTTCTCAATATACACAAGCAAGCTATCATTTAACCATTTATCATTTATTCGATTGCACAATCGATTCGTGACATAATTCATTACAGAAAATACCATCTCTATTGTAGCAGTAGCAACTGGAAGAATAAATGCCAATGTCAAAAGCTTGTATACTAACGGATATACTTCAATTTTTTTGTCACAACCAACTTTTGTATATGGATTGGTAGGATTTAATTTACGGTCAAAGTTGCGGACATCTTGTCAATACCCAGCAACGTATCATCCAAATTCAGTTGTGCGAGTACTACACGCATCTTAACCTACCATAGCGAAAATCTAGTGCTCCAATCCAAAAATAAAATTTCATACTTTATAGAAGCCATCACGGACAAAAAACCTTGAACAAATCAAACCCTACGCTCTTGTGGAAATGCTGAACCTAGGCTATGATACCACTTTTGTGAAACAAACAAGATACCAAAATAGCTCTGATACCATTTGTTATAAAATCAACCACCTGATTGGGATGTTGAATTTATATAGCACAATAATGAAGTATTTGATCAAACAAAAGAATAATAAATATAAGAAATTTGGCAGAGGAATTAAGAGATTTTAATGACTCAAGAATAATGGAGAATAGAAAAATTACAATGGATCTTATAACTCTAGTAATCTATTTTTTCACATTATGAAATTGTATAGAAGAGCCTAGTATTTATAGGGAACAGTAGGGGATGTCCAAACCCTCCTGTAGAGTGGTTGATGAAGTAGAATGCTAAAAGATCAAGTCTAAAACGAACTAGGAGAGAAAAAATCGGAAAAACCCGATTGGTACAGCAGCGTCTAAGCGCTATACCCCTTACGCCTAGACCCTAGCGCCAGGGCATTGGTTTACATCCCAAAAGTTTCCAAAATGCCTTCAATGATGTTCTTCTCTCTATTCTGAACTCTTCTTCAAGTTCAATACCAATTTCCAACACCGAATGGGCATCCAAAATAGAACTTCAACTTGATATAGAACTCTAATAGCATTCCAAATTTGAATTATTCATAACGTGCACTTCAATTAGAATTCTTCAATAGTTCAAACACTTCAACAAAGAAATTCGGGTCACACTCAAATTCCAACAATCTCCACCTTGACAAGAATTCAATTCAAGGAATGAACATGCTTCTTCGACGATAATCAAAAAATTAACTTCTCCAAAAAAACACAATACTCCACCTCTTCCAATGAATCCAAACACTACTTTTATAAAATTATCTTAGATTCCAAAAATCATTATGATTTTGAATTAACCAAAATGGGTTGCAACACAACCCAAGGAAGAATCAATTCCAAATGTTTTTACTGAATGCCCCTTGCTAAAATGAACACCTTCTGCTCCAGTAAAAGTATGCTCAACAAAATCAGCATCCATATACCTTGTTTCACTGGGTTCGTCTCTAGCAACTGGATACAATGACACTATAGGTGTTGGTGGCAAAGCGGCATTACCTATATTTTCAAAACTCCATTGAGATGTATTCTTCAAATCTGACCCTTTATGAGCTCCTAAAGTATTGTACCAAATTAAGTGTCCACCACGGTACTGAACTTGTGCTAATTAACTCTTCTAGATTCTGCACAACCCTGCAAGATGT
>CAIGRQ010068714.1:0-12269 GCA_903798375.1 Fraxinus sp. D2006-0159 | reverse complement strand
ACTGCCGCTCGACCTTCGCCCCACTGTCGCTCGAGCGAAGTATCATTCTCGCTCGAGCGACGTTTTTACGGCCGACCTAATTTTCCTTTTTCGAGAACTTTACTTGGCACATACAACCTGTTTCGTTCAACACATAAATATTGGCGCCGCATCTTCTGTTGAAGAGAGGTTGAACACATTACATTCTTGAGAGAATTCATGTTTTATCATATACAAAGTTCAAACCCTCTATTGGTCATGCACAATTTGTTGTGAAAACATCAAAGATCCAAATCAAACACTAAATTGCTTTCTTCACTTGGATCTGCTGCNATCTTCTGTTGAAGAGAGGTTGAACACATTACATTCTTGAGAGAATTCATGTTTTATCATATACAAAGTTCAAACCCTCTATTGGTCATGCACAATTTGTTGTGAAAACATCAAAGATCCAAATCAAACACTAAATTGCTTTCTTCACTTGGATCTGCTGCAAGATTGTTTCGTCAACTATGCTGCATTAAGAATCAAGGAAGAACTGAAGAAGAAGAAGTTCATTGGGAAGATCTACACGAAATAAACTGCGTAAAGAGTCGGGATTGGAGTTCGTGTAATCATTCAAGAAGGACTGCTTTAAAAAGAAGAGGTGGGATTGGTGTTCATGTGCACATTCCAGGAGGGCTGCTTCGTACTTCAGACAGGAGATCAAAAAGCTTGTGTTGTCAACTTTGCGATGGTCTGTAAGTTAATTGACAGTTTATAGTGAATCTTTGACTGGCAAAGCACCCGAAGTTTTTCCCACGTTGGGTTTCTCTGTGTACAATTCTGGTGTTGTTAACTGCTTTTATTGCTTTGATTTAACTGCGGTATTCAAATATAGGCTAAATTGAATTGTATGAATAATCACCTAGACAAAATTAACTTGTGACTTGTTGCTTGTTAATTAATTTGATAATTCCGCATTTACACCTAATTACCCCCCTCTAGGTGTAGTTGGGTTGAATCTTATGTTTCTCACTATTCATCTCCACTGGGGTTATAACTTCAGTTTAGGTGGCTCTAAATGATAAGTTAAATGAAAGGTGAAATTAAATGACTTATTTAATTTTGTTTATTATTTAATTTCACATTAACACCACCTAGACTATGGTTGTAACCCCAGTGGGGATAAATAGCATTTTTGTGTGTGTATATATATATATATATACACACACACACATGTGCATGGTTCCATTGGCTACAAAATCATAATTAATCCAAGGTAATTACTCTTTTGATTAATTGTTTTAATGCATTCTTCAAGATTATTATTTTATGTTTCATGTTTTATTTTTAGTACTACAAAAATCATTCTTATAGTCAATCTCAAATTTATTATAAACAAGACTTAATTTATTAATGATGTAATTCTTGACGATTGATCGGTTAACAACTCGAAACAAGATCATCTTAGTTTGTGCTCACTACTTGTTTCAATTGTGGTTGAGTTGTGACATATAAGCCTCGGTATCATGAATTTCTGAATATAAATATAAATCAGAATTTCGATAGAGATAGAAATCAGGATTTTGATGGCTGAATTGACTTCTTTACTAATCCAGTGAGTCATTTGACCAAGTTTATGACAGAGTTGACTCGGGATAAGTCTTCCACTAGTCAGATTTGGGGCAAAAAAAGTGATCTGAAAAATTTAGAAATTATCACAGTGCTCTTAAAGGTAAGAGCGTTTGTACACATAATTGATTGGGTACTTTTGATGCATGCTTATACTTATTAATTGTAATTCATTCATTATTGTATACATTTCATTTTTTTTTCTTTGATTTTACTTTTTAGTTTTTAGGTAGTTTGCTTTTTTTTTTTTAATAAAAAAATTTGAAAAATTGAAAAAAAAAAATAGGGAGACATTCTTTACTACATCATGATATATGATTTACTTGAACAAGTGTGTTGTGAACAAGTATGAGTTTAATTGATGTGATGTAGCATATTTTTCATTACTTTGTTTAGGTTGATGTGGAGTACTTAGTATAGGTTTCTTCATGTACAATCTGCACTCACTATGATCTTGTAAGTAAGTCTTGACCGCGTGTGTGAGATTAGGGATGGTCGTCATCCGTTGGTAAGGTGACCTTGAACATGAATTGACCTTAATTTAGTAGACCGAAACTCGAGTATATCCCCTTAAATAAAATAAAAATGTTTCATCTTATACTCTTCTTCGAAGCCTATTTGACTCGAGTAATTAAGATCGAGGGGTTTCTCATAACCTGATGCCCTATGGTGAATTGCCTTGTAGTCATCGGCCTTAAACTCGTTGCAGTGGTCATCTTAGTCGCTTAATGGAAAAGAGTCTACACATAAGATGCGAAAATTTGAATACAAAAATTATGAGTTTAAAAAGAAAAATATAAATTATGTAAAAATGTATATATGCTCAAAGTAAAGGGGAGAGAAGAATAATATACATGAAAAATGAGTTTTATTTATAGGTCCTAATATGAATTATTGGTTTGACTTTCATTATTAGGGAAATAAACTTATTTAAAAATGATGTTTAGCATGTTCTTTCTCACAAATTTAAGGTTTGGATTCTTGATCACAAGGAATTAGTGGCGCTTAACACACATTAGTCACTTATACAATTTACTCCACTTAGACTTGAGCTGAATATGTAGAAAAGTTTACTGATCATTAATTATGCTTATACATGCTATCAATTGTATTTTTGAGTTATTATATATTGTTGTTATAGTTACCTTCGTCATTTGTGACAAAAAGGAGGATAAATGGTGAGACACACACTTAAATTTTAATTGTAGTTTGCATTTTTATTTTAATTTTGGAGAGTTAGTAGTAAGGGGGAGATGATTTTTTTTTTTTAATGCTTAGCTTTTTTGAGTTTTGATGTTTTGTCATATTGATGTTTCAGTAGGTGCTTTGATTAACATTCGTATTGCTTCTCAGTCTAGCTAACATATGATAGTCTGTTTCAATCATTATATTTTCCATATCACGTGCTTTTACACTTGTACTGAGTTATTGATTCAAAGAAACAAGTTTCAAGAAATGCAAGAAAAAGAAATTCAATTTGAGTTTGGGTAGATTAGTTTTGTTTTTACATTCTTGACTTGTATTGTTTAGTTTTGTCATGGAAAGCCAAATTGGGAGATTGTTAGGTTTTTATTTGTACTGACAATTCTTTAGACAAAAGAATTATTGTAAAAGAATATGATTATTGCAAAACAGTTGTAAAAGTCAATGAGTATTTTGCAGAGTTGTAAAGAAGAATTAAGAGTCTTAAGGTTCGAGTATGGAACAAGAAGGAGTAGCCAGAATTACACTAACATGTCGCCTAATTGATGTTCGAGCATCCAAAGTAGAATTCACCTTTTGTTTTAATTATTTGAACTCTGAGGCTAGATAAAAGCATAACAATTTTATAGCTTTAATTATACTGAATTAATATTAAATCAGTATATTATATTCTCATTAACAATGCATATCTAAACTTTTTGTCAACTTATTAATCTCATAAAATTTGGCAATATAGGTATTAGGTAGACCATATAGAAGAACAGTTTTATAAATCAAGAAATAAATAATTAATAAATTTATTTATTTATAAATTTTAAACTTCCGTAAATTGTCTGGTTTCTCGATAAATCTTAAATAATTAATATTTAATACGATGTATCTTATGCAATTTTGTGTCTGTGTCCAACTTGGACATATAACATAGTAATACACTTGATTAGTTGACTATAAATACAGCAATTCATCACCGTTAATGTTAAACACCAGTCACCAACACTTCACGAACATCGGCCTCCACCGCCAGGCACCACTTTTACTCAAATCCCAACCCCAATCACAATTGCAATCGGATCACAAAGAGGGAAATTAGGTATTTGTCCTTGTAGCTGTACAATATGATTGTGTATTGGCTATCTTGAAAAGATCGATTTTTCCTTCTTTTTTTTTCAGATTCAACAAACTTGTTGTAATTCTAAAGAAATTGAGAAAAGATGAACGAAGAAAATGTCACTTGGTGATGTCAAATGGACTTGTCCATTGTTGAATGCTTGGAATTTAATGCACGCCTGGAATGAAAACTAAAGTAAAATTTTGGGAGGAAAAAAATTAGAAAATGGTAATAATAATTGCTGAAATATTGGATTCAAAGGTGCAAGTAGAGGTTGTGGTGGGGGAGATGTGGATTGAGGTGCAGGTGGTGATGATTGTGAATTGGAGGTGGAGATGGAGATGGAAGTGGTTGGGTCGTAGATTTGAGGTGACGACGGCGATTTGGATGGCTTGATGGTGTTGAAATGTGGTGAGTTGAGGTAAGGTAGGGTGCTTGGATAATTTGTGATTTATAAGAATGTGTGATTTGAGATTAACATGTAATTGTGATTCACAAATTGTGTCTTTGTGACTTAATCGTAAATTGTGTATTATTGTGCTTGCAACATGTTTAATTAAATTATAGATTACAAAATTTTATCAGATGTTACATAACTTGATTTTTGAAATTTTTTCACAAATTTCTTATTTTTGAAATTGTATTTTGAAACCTTTATAGTATGTATTTTCAGTGTGCCAAATCTCCAAGTGACATAAAACGATAACTAATTAACAACACAACTTAATCTTTCAAATCTTTTAATTTTATTTTTTTAAAGAACTGCAAGGTCTGGGATAGACGTTTCTCCTAAAATTCATATCTTCCTCCAGTGTTTTTTCCGTAGTTCACTACGACTTCTTCTAACATGGACATCAAGGTGTGGGCATCTTTCATTGTAAATTTGTAATGGTGCTAGGGCGGTGTGTGAACGGGTGGGGCTATGGCCTTTCTTAATCCCTCTGCTGGAGTTGGACACTAGCTTTGTCGGTGGCTATCCTTCAACAATGTCCTAAAGAGACGAGGGAGAGAATCGGAGCTGGATGTGGGTGTTGTGGGGGATAATGGAATAGAATTGTGCACGGAGATAGGGGCAAGAAAGTAGAATTTTTTGACATTATAGTATATGAGGTGCTTCCTGAAGGGGAGGCGAGTGGTAGAAGGTAGAGGGGTTGGCGGCCTCCTGGAGGTTGGAACATTGAAAATAAACAATGGATGCAGCTATCATAGGTGTCTAGGGTCGGGTTGGTGGAAGTATGGGCGACAGTGAGGGATGAGGAAGGTGTGGTGGTGGTTGGAATCTCAAAGCTAGTGTCCAGGGGGTTCTTATTGGAAGATGGGATGCCCTAGCCTTATGAGAAGAATTGAATTTTGCCAAGTCCCAAGGCCTTCAAGTACACTTTCCAAAACGATTCTCTCCGAGTGGTTCAGTCTGTAAGTCCGACTATTGCTTTACTATGAATAGGATTGTCTTGTCACATATTATGTTATTGATGCTGGATGTTTATGCATGTATTGAAATGTCATTCTTGTAATGGCAATAGAGTAGCTCACACTTTAATTTCGGTAGTTATGTCTAATGGAGTTTCAGCTCAATGAATGAATTGTTTTTCACTTTATTTTGTCCAACATTCATGGTAAAATTGACCAATGAATTGTTTTAAATCTTTAAGAATTGTACATCGACATAAACAATCAAAGTCGATTTATCCCTGCCTGAGTTTCAAATGCTTCTAAACTCACTAGGCTAGGACTTGGATATAATCATTTCACCTGTTCAATTCCAAACTCATTGGGTAGTCTAAGGCACCTTCAACTTCTCCAAGTGTTGAGTTTCTTCAGTTCTTTGTCTGATGAATTGCAAACAACTGAGACAATTGTGGATAGGAGATAATCCTCTAAATGGAATTCTTCTAGCTTCTGCTGGATAACTCTCTGCCTTTCTTGAACATATATATGCAGCTAATGGTTGAATAAGATGCCATATTCCTAATATAACTGGTAATTTGAGCAGCTAGGCATTCTTGTATCTGCATGGCAATGAATTAGCGGAACCATTCCGAGGACATTTGGAAGATTACGGAATCTCCAAGCATTGAATTTCTATGACAACAAAGTTGTTTGGACCGGTTCCAACTGACCTATGCAATTTGAAGAACTTGGGGTATTTAAGTTTGAGCTTTTATAATATCTGCTGCTCACTGACAGCATGCTTGGGAAAGAGATTAAATTCTATGGTTGTAAGCCTGTGTATCCTCACTGATCTATTGCATTTGAATTTGTCCTCCATACTGTCAAATGGATCTCTTCCTCCAGATATAGGAAATCTGAGGTTGCAAAGCTGATGAATATGTCTATGGATCAAATTTTGGGCATAATCCCAAAGCAACCGATAAGAGAATTTAACAGCAGATATTTGTCGTGATTAAGGCCACAGGAAAAGAATTTAATAGCAAAACTTCAGTTGATATCTTCTGTTATGCTTCGTCACCTAGGCTCCCACATGGCTCAACTCCCGTCGAAGTCATGTGTCATCCCACGTGAAGAGCGTAGGACCTATCAGAGCCCACTAAATCCGAAAACACCAAAGCGATTTCATGGAAGGGACCTACCGAACCCCTTTTGCCGAAGTGGCGATGCTCAACGAAGTAGAGTCCGAAGCTCAATTAAGGCTAGTGACAATCCAGGTTTGAAGATCTTGAATTTACGAAATCCTTTTACAATGATTGATTTGATTCTTATAATGAGTAATATGTTAAGGTTGTCAGTCTAGTGTATAAGGTGGCTAACAAGTTGTTAATGTATTAAATACATAGCAGACTATGGAGTGAGGTTTCGGCCTGGGAGATGAGGCCAAGTGGTTCCTATCCGATGACGACCACCTCGGCCTAAACTCTACGAATAAGCAATTCTTGTAATATTTGAAGCTAATGCAACTTTTTACACCTAGAAAATACATTAAGTTTTCTCTCTTGCTTATTCTCTATTTATTTGCTTGAGTTAAGTTTGTTTTTATTTCGGTGGAGTTATTTATGATTGTTTGTTTGCAATCATCTTTGATCATATTACGGGTGTCCAAACATATTTGTCTCACGTCATAAAACTTCTCCCACGTTCAAATTCGAGATAATAATGATTGACAATTTATTTACACGTGTTGGAATCAGGTTAAGAGAACACGAGTAGGTTCGGTATCGGTTGTCCACGTTAGCGAGGACGAAAAATGAGGTCAACATCTTCCGTCATGGAATTAGATTTCAAGGAATTGCTGGTCGAAAAGGATTGATCTTAATTTGCTAAAGAATGCAACTTCTGAATAGGTGTTGTGGAGATTAATTGCCTCATGGTGGTTCAAAGTCTCGAGAAGCATAGTTGTCAGACTTGACCCGGACACAGACTCGAACAATGCAGTGGGTCAACGGGTTAGTAGTTCAACCAGTGACTCGGTAGTTCAACCGACGGGTCATTGCATAAAAATCTACAAAAAAATAGAAGTCTAAACTTTTTTTAGGGGCAAAATAAAAATTTTTAATTTATTTTTCACTAATTATTTAGGTCTATAAAATAATGTAAAATGTTGGACCAAAGTTTTTTGAAAGAATATTTTTATAAAAGCTATAAGTAGTAGTAAGAATTCAACTCGTAAGGGAATATATTGCCTTTACTGTGAGAATCAAGAAAAGATCTAATAAGGGAAGTGAGAAGGTTAAGAGCATAAGTAGTAGTAAGAATTCAAAAGAATATTCTGATGGTGAGGAAGATTCTAATAGTGAGGGAAATAATCATGAGGCTTATGATAGAATCTATGAGGAGAGCATTTAAAAATAAAACCTTAAGTAAGAGAGTTACGGAACTTGAGTCGAAAAATGAAAAACTCGTAGTGTACATTCAGAAATCTACCTCAACCCTGAGTGAGTTGAAATCCAAGAATGAATCTTTAGATACTCAAATTATGAATCTCACTAGTGAGCTTGAGAAGACCTCTAGAAGAGCTAATGAACTGACAGCTGAAAAGGAAAACTTAGAAATCTAGGTTAAAATCTTCTTAGCGACCTAGAGGATTCAAAGTCTCAACTTCTTGCCTTTTCTCACTAGTGAGCTTGAGAAGACCTATATGAGAGCTAATGAGCTGACAGTTGAAAATAAGCCCTTAGAAATCCAGGTTAAAAATCTCATGAGCGATCTAGAGTATTGAAAGTTCAACTTCTTGCCTTTTCTAGTGGTTCTATAAATTTAGATAACATTCTAAGAATGACCGAGCCTACTGGTAATAAGGGAAGTTTATGATATAATAAAAATGATCATAATGTTGCTAATACGTCCAAGACCACATTTGTTCCTAGTACTGACCAACTTAAACATGTGTCTAACCCTGAACTTAAGAATAAGGGATATGTAGGACAGATGCCTACTAGACAGCGTAAGACTCGCCAACCTATGAATAGATATCAATGATTACATACATTTGATCCTAGGTTTATCCATATTTGTTTTCATTGCTTTGATTTAGGACACATAAGTCCTAGGTGACGTCATTTCCTGAACAGAAATAGAAGTTAGAACTTAAATAGAAATAAGAATCAAGAGTTTGTTGGTCAAATTGACTTTCTTACTAATTAGGTGAGTCAATTGATCAACTTAATGACACAGATGAATGGAAATATTCATATCATTAGGCAAGTTTGGGTGAAGAAAAGAGATCTGAAAATTTTTGAAATAGATCACGATACTCTTAAAGGTAAAAGCATTTGCATATCTAACTGATTAAGTATTTTTGGTACATGCTTGTGCTTTATCATTGTGTGACACTGATTTATGCATTCATCATCTTTGTTTATTTATTTTCTAGGTTAAAAAAGCATGCATATTTTTTATTTTTATTTTTTGTGTGATTGGGTACATTCATGCTTTTAAAATAAAACCAACAAAAAAAATTAAAAATTAAAAAAATTAAAAATGCGGGAAATTCTTTACAGCATATCATATATAATACTTGAATTTGCTGGGTGTGATCAAGTATGAGTTTAGTTGATGAGCTGTAGCATAATTTACATCACTTGCTTAGGTTATTATGGAGTACTTAGTATATGTGTCTTCATGTACTATCTGCACTGTACACACTATAATATTGTTAGTGGAACTCAACCACGCGTGTGAGATTTGAGATAGCAATCAAATGTTAGTAAGGTGACTTTGAACATGAATTAACTTTATTTATTAGACCGAACCTCAAGTTTATTCCCAGTAATAAAATTTCAATATCTTATGTTCTTCTTTGGAGCCTATTTGACTATAGCAATTAAGCTTGCGGAGTTTCTCATAACCTAATGCATATGGTCAACTGACTTGGTTAATCTGCCCAAAGCTCGCTACAGGGATCATTTTAGTCACTTAATGGAGAAGAGTCTGAACTTAAGATGTGAAAAATAATAATGAGCTTAAAATATTGAAAGATGTGAAAGTCAAGGGGAGAAAAGAAAATATCCATACAAAAGGAGCTTTTCTTTTTTAAGTTCTAATATGCTTTAAATGGTTTGACTTTTATAAATAGAGGAATACACTTATTGACAGTGATGTTTAGCATGTCATTTCTCACAAAATTAAGATTGGAGTCCTACTTACAAAGATTTAGTGACATTTTACACATATAGGCCACTTATGCAATTTACTCAATGTTAACTTGATCAAAGTATGCGTGGAAGGTTTACTGTACATTGCTTATACTTGTGCATGCTAACAACAGCATTTTTGAGCTATTATATGTTAATGTTAAAAAATGAGGAGAGTAATGCATTTTTGTGATTTTTTAATTATCAATCCTTTCATCATTTGTGACAAAAAAAAAGGGGGAGGAGATTAAAGTAAATGTTGTGGATGGGCGAATTTTAATTTTTTAAAATTTTGAAGGTGAAGTAGATTGATAGGGGAGATTTGTTGATTGCATTGCGTTCCACACCATATCTACTTAGCAGTTTGAGTTTTTGATGTTTGTGTGATACTAATGTTTTTGTTGGTGTTTGAATTAATATTAGTGTTACGTCTTATTCTAACTAATGTTGGTATCATGTGTTTAATTATTTTATTATTTCATGTATCACGCGCTTTTACATTGGGTATTTGAGCTGTGAATTACACGAAACGGGTTTAACAAAGAATGCGAGAGACATTAGTTTGATGAAACTTGGGTAGTTTAGATTTTGTATTTAGTTTTCCTTACATTTTTGTATAGTTTTGTCACAGAATGCCAAATGAGGGGTTTTTTAGGTTTTTAGCGTTGACAATTCTGTGGACAAAATGACTAATTTGTAACGTTTTGTAAAAGTCAAGGACCAAGATTAGAATTTGTATAAATTAAATTATGAGGTCTAGGGTTCGAGCATGAAAAGAAGAGAAACATGATGTCGTGTTTTCGCTAGCTTCTCACCCAATTAGCGCTCGAGCTACAAAAACAGAATGTCTATCGCCGCCAATCGTTGAGCTCTCGCTCGAGCCACAGTGCGTCGCTCGCTAGTCGCTGAGCTCTCACTCGAGCGACAAGTTGATCCAAAAAATCCCATTTTAACATTTTGAAATATTTTTCTCGATCCATTCAACCTAATCACCATCTCCTATAAATACACAAACTTATACACAAAAATTCGGGTAGTGGTTATTCATTGTACCTCTTTGCTTTAATATTTTTTCTCTTAATTTTATACAACCACAGAATTGGGAAAAACGTCAAATCCATTGAATCCATAACACCTACTTTCTAAAAACTTTTGGAAATGCACTTTTTCAATTGAACTTCAAAGGCTGCTGGAAGTTGACAGAGGTTGGACTATAAGCGCAAGAAGAGCACAAGGCCTTGGAGCAGGTTCTTGGAAGAGACAATTGCAGAAGATCTTGGAGCAGGTCTTTGAGCAGACCTTAGAGTTAGCAAGAAATAGATCAAAAAGTCTAGTAGAGTTGACTAGATAGCATCTGACTCTAATTGACTCTGTATTGTTTATAGTAGAGGTAACTGGCTTTGTCCCGGAGTTTTTAGCCATTTGGGTTTCTCCATCATCAATATTGTGTTATTTACTACTTTCCTTATTACTGCGGCAATTAAACATAGGGTAATTAAACTTGTATGCTCAATCATTTATAAACAATTAAAAATGACTTATTGCTTTTGATTGATTAATTCCACACATAGGGTCAAAACTAAAAACGGTTTAGTAACAACCATTGGGTAACTTAAAAACCGTTAAGTTGGTAATCTGTGAACCTTTAAATGGTATTAAATGCGACACCTTTTTTTTTTTTTTTCAATTTCAATCATGGATGCTACAATTAATCGGGGGAAAAAAATAGATTTGTCTCTCGGCAAAGACCAAAAATTTCTTACTCAAGACCTAAGTTAGGTTTTCTCTTTTTCCACCTGCATTTAGTTGTTGTAGAGTACATCTTCTTCATGATTCTCCTAGGCCGACCCCAAGATTTTAGGACCCTGATTTAAAATGGTGCCTACGTTAAGAAAAAAAATATTCCGAATAACAAAAAAAATTTGGTGTCCGCCCTGTGCGATTGCTCACACCCTCAAGTCCGGTTAAATCTGCTCATTTGCTTTCTCCAAGCATATTTAAGCTTTTCATCGAGAGAAAACCCATCGCACAGCAGCGAGGCCCAACTAACCCTCTTGATAGAGAGCAAGCTCTCCACATAGTAGTGAGCTCCAAGCACCAAATCATTAACTTCCCAAATTTCAATTGTCTTGCTTTTTCTGGTTTCGATGTCATATAAAATTAGTTCACCAATTCTTTTTATGAGTACAATTATTCCGTTCACAGAGCCAACGAAAACGCGAAATTCAATATCCAGTTTAAAGGTGAATTTCTTACTCCATGATTCCTTCGCAAGAACGGTGTCATTTTCCATAGACCATACTTGATATGTTTTTCTGGGCTCCAGTGATACACATCCATACTTAATTATTAGTCTTTGCTATTCACCTTCATGGAAGGGTTGAAACCGTGGACACGCACGGAACTTCAGAGATAAAAGGTCACTGATTTAAGCACAGCTATGAAAGCTGCTGAATGTGTAAGTGACTATCAATCGAAATCAAGTGAAGATCTACCTTCGGAAAATAGTCAATCTGTTAAAGGTGGAAGGAGACCTTTCAGACCCAACTCAAACTCAAATAGGGGAGAGCGTTACTCTCAAAATGGGGAAAGAGTCTATCAGGGCAACCGCCAGAGTAACTCGCAAGGGAACTATCAAAACAGCCGTCAAGGAAACTACAGCGGCAGTACCAAGCTGGAATCATGAAAAGGTAAAGGAGGGCAAATCGGATGTCGCTCCAAGATTGAGGTGCTATTTATGTGAAGGACCTCATCGCGTAGCGGAGTTTCCTCATAAA
>CAIGRQ010068669.1:0-26212 GCA_903798375.1 Fraxinus sp. D2006-0159 | reverse complement strand
GGAACTCAATTTCGGTTTTGTTTGTATGGGCTACGAGTATATGGGTTGTAATTGGCCCAATTAATTGGCCTTATTGTTTGAAAATAAGACCCAAAGATCGACCTTCCTTCTTCCATCTTCATTGGCATCACTGCCTTTGTTCTGCTTCTGCAACAGGCAAGGCAACAGCAAAGAAAAAAAAAAATTCTCAAGTCGACTGCCTTCGTTCTTCTTCACCTCTGCTCCTTCCCAACGACTCTTCACGATTCCGACGGACCCAGCGGGGCGGCCGCGGGGGCTGACAGGGTGTTGGGTCCACCCCTGACCTTACCTCATTCCCATACTCGGTTAAACTGGGGCGGGGCGGGGCCATTGCCCGATTTATCGCTTCATTTATTTTTTTTTATTTTTTTTAATGTCTTTAGTTAGTAAATATTATTGTTTTTTTTTTTAATAATTTGTTAAAAGAAACTTATATTATCTTTAAAAATTATGATAATTTTATTATTTTTGTTCGATAAAAACCTTAAACTTGATAAAATAACTTAGCCCCGGTTTGTTTCTAATTTTAATCTATGATCAAAATTAACAATTAATTTTAACCATATATTTTGTGGGTTACACTACTTTTCAATTACACATTTCATCAACTTTTGTCAAAACATACTAAAAATCTAATTTTAGCCTACAACAAATAGGACCTAACATGGAATTGGCCCATGTTCCCACCATCTATCCTCTTACAACCTTAAACCCACCCCTTGGGAGAGTTGTAAGAGTGTTATTTTTTTTTATCGATAAAAATTAATTAATTTTTCAAAATCATATACAAGTACTCCAGGCATACTCGGGCAAATCACAAATCAAGGACATAATACAAATACTCTAGACATGCCTGGGCAAAACAAAAGATGAAGAAACGAAGGATCTAGCTACCAATACCCATAGTCTTATATTGAATCAAAACATGCGGATACAAAGAAAACATAACTTTGTACACGTGTGTTTTGATTCTTTTAGCAATGGAGTCAACATTCGGTCTAAGTTCTTCAAAAATCTTCATGTTTCATGCCGTCCATAAGTGGTAAACGGTAATAGCAAGTGCAATCCGTTTTACCTTACTCTGCCAGGTAGTACCTCAAGCCTCCTTCTTGATCCATTTCAGTACGTTTGGAAAAGTAGACATAGATATCCTAATTCCAAGCCAAGCTCTAATCCTTTGCCAAACACATGCACTAAAATGACAAGCAAAAAATAGGTGTTGCACTGTCTCGTTAGTGATGTCACAAAAACAACAAGCATGATTTATCTCCATATACGTGAGTTTGTCCTTAGTGAGCAATTTGTCCTTAGCTCCAAGCCATATGATGAAAGCATGCTTCAGGGTGATGGAAGCATTCCAAATAGTTTTTGCCCATACAATTTTCGGCCCTTTCATCCTGAAAAAATTGTAAGCCGCTGCAATGCTAAATCTCCCGTCGATGACCTAACTCTCCAGAATTCGTATAGCTGCTTGAGTATAATCTGTAGTGCTGGCCGAAACTGATTTGGTACTAGTGTTTGTAATCTATCCTGAACTGTCCTCCATAGTTGTGTCAAACTGTTCTACTTGAGGCTGTGCAGTCCGATAATCACCTCCATCCCGACTTGTGTCTTCGTTACCACCTGCCAGTAGGGCCTGAGGTTGTCCTATTTGCCCAACAATATCTAGCAATTTTTTAATTAGGGGGGAATCGTCTTTCTTGGTCGAGTACTCCCAGATTTCAATCCCGCGCAAGAAAAATTGGTTAACCCACTTGACCCAAGGAGTATCCTTCTTGCTATGGATGTTCCTAAGGGTTTTGGAAAGTAATGCCAAGTTCCAACATTTCATGTCTCTAAATCCTAGTCCCCCTTCGTCTTTTGGCAAGCAAATATCGTTCCAACCAACCAACGGCTTCTTGGATCCCCAAAGAAAAATACGACAAAGGCTAGTAATCTTCGAAATAACCACACCTGGAATGGGTAGAATGGAAAGCCAAATGGATTCGACACCTTGAAGGATGACTCTTACTAGTTCCGCTCTCCCCGCATATGATAATGAGATCCTAGACCATGCTCCAATATAAGCCGAGATTTTGTTGATAAAAGAGTCATAATAGCTAACCTTCAGCTTCTTTGCCGCAAGTGGAATACCCAAGTACTGAAACGGCATAGTACCCTTTGTCATATTAGTAAGGCGAGATATATCTTCCAAATCAATACTAAAAAATACATGTCATAAAGATGATAAACTTATTCACATTCATCCTAAGTCCCAACATGTCCCTAAACTTGGAAAGCACTCCATCAAGATGGCAACCAAAGTGGTGTCTCCTCTAGCAAATAGCAACAAGTCGTCCTCAAAAGCTAAGTGGGTTAACTTCAGTTGGTCACATTTATGGTGGTAATTAAAATCGCTACCATCCGTAGTGCCTTTAAGCATTCTTGAAAAATATTCAAGGCAGATAATAAACAAAAAAGGCGATAAAGGGTCACCTTGGCGAAAGCCTCTCCTACCCTTAATAAAACCATAAAGATCACCATTAAGGGCAATAGAATAAGTTGGAGAAGTAATGCACTCCATCACCCATCCAATGAATCGTGTAGGAAAACCAAGTCCATGAAGCACACTACGAAGAAAGTCCCAATTTACCGTAGCATAAGCCTTCCTAAGATCAATCTTAAAGAGACATCTAGGAGCAACTCTTTTGCGGTTATATTGCTTAAGAAGTTCTTGGGCAAGATGTATGTTTTCCATCATGTTTCTACCTTCCACAAAAGCGGCTTGTGCTTGATCAATAATCGATCCAAGAATAGGACCCACTCGAGAAGCAAGGATTTTAGTGATGACCTTGTAGAGCACATTGCAACAAGCGATAGGCCTATAATCTCCCATGGTATTGGGGTGGCTAGTCTTGGGCACAAGGGCAATAGTCATGTGATTTATTTACTTAAGGAGTGAAGAGGAAGTGAAAAATTCCTTAATTGCCGCAATAAAATCATCAACTAAAATACCCCATGCCTTCTTGAAGAAGCAAACAGAGAACCCATCCAGACTAGGCGACTAATCATCACCAATAGAGAAGAGTGCATCCTTGATTTCTTGCTCCGAAAAATCCCTAATAAGCCCCAAAGCATGCTCCTCCGATAATACGGACCCTCTCGTCAAGATATCAATATTAATGGCCTGAACGTGGCTGTTTTTCCCCAGTAAACTGCTGAAAAATAGCACAAATTCATCGGCAACTTCTTCCAAGGAAGTAGTGAAAGAGTCTTACCGTAGCGATGAAGTTCCTTTTAGCGTTCCTCTTAACCATAGAGTGGAAAAATTTGGTACATTTATAACTATTTTTTAGGTACACACATTTGGATTTTTGGAAGTAGAAACTCCTTTCCGCTTCACATAAATCCAAAGCTTTTTTCCTCAAACTAGCCACCCTACTTCGAAGTTCAACATTGAGTGGGTCATCATGTGATTTCAGTTGCTCCTCTTTCAAAACCAAAGTAGCCGTCTCGGCTCTAACGGAAATGTGAGCAAAATGTTTCTCATTAAGTTTCTTAAATTCTCCCTTTAAGCCGAACAACTTCTTGCAAAGAATGAATTGTTTCATACCCCGAACATCGAGTTCCCATCCATTTTGAACAATCTCACGAAAACTCTCATGATTGGTCCACATATTGAAGAATCTAAAGGGTTTCCTCTTGATCCTCTCAAGCCCAACAAGAGAGACAACACATGGTGAGTGATCCGAGAGACAGCCCAAAGGGAAATAGTTGATAAAACTATTATACCCCGATTGTACCCGAGCATCATTCACCATCGCCCTATCAATTTTACTCCATACCGAGTTATTAGTCCAAGTATAGAAGCATCCAATAAATCTTACATCCGCAAGTCCCAAGTTTATACATAAATTGGATAAATCCCTCACTTCATACGGAGTAATATTTACCCCATTACTTCAATCATGAAAATTAAGCACACTATTGAAATCACCTAAAATCAGCCACAGAGAAGTGCAAGTAGTTCCGAACTCCAAGAGGTTGTTCCATAAGGGTCTACGGTTGACAATAGAGTGTAAACCATAAACAAAGCTAGCATAGGTAGTAAGTGAGCTAACCTTGCAAGTGATGGAACAATGTACACTTTGAGTAGAAAATTCCATCGCTTCCACTTAGACTTTCCTGGGATTCCATAAAATCAAGATACGGCCGGTATGATGGCAATGAAAATTGTTGATCTCTAGAAAACCCCCAAATTTATTACTCATCACACGTTGTAGCTTATGTCGATCAAGTTTAGTCTCCAAAATTCCCATAACATCAATATCATTTTGAACAATGAAATTCCGAACCCCATTTTGCTTGAGGAGAGGGCTCATTCCCCTTATGTTCCATGATGCCATCTTCATGATGAGATAGCAAGAGGGTTTCCCCTCTTCACCTCTTTTTTTGGAAGTTTTCCCGCCATGCTCTCTAGATTTCGTTTTAGGTTTACCATTTTTTGTGGCCATGGATTGAGCTTGAATACCATCTGACCCAGCTTTCTTGGAATGAATAGATTGTCCCCGCTACCATTTTCATGTTCTTTAATAGCTGGCTGGCTAGTAGTTGCATTCCCTATGTCTTGTAAAGACCGTGCAGTGGGCAGTTTCTGTATGCATATGGGTTGCTGTGTGCCTGCATTCTTTGTCTCAAATGCATTTTCTGTCTGTGTCTTCTATGTGTCTATAGCCCGTTTCTCCAAAATGACCGCGGACGGTAAATTCTGTGCTTCCGTAGCCTGCTTGCCATGTGCATTTCCTGCATGTGATTTCATCGTGCTTGCAGCTAGTTTCGTATGTGTACCCGTAGCCTGCACGTTTTTTGCAGTTTCTGTCTGTGACTTACCCGTGCCTGTAGCCATTACCTCCTGTGTAACCGTAGGCTGCACATTATGAGCCTTCTCTGCATGTGCCTTGCCCTTGACTGTATCCAGTTTCAACTGAGTACCCTCGAGCTGCTCAGTCCCCATAGCCTATGCTGTTAGTACCAGAGTGCTAGTTTTCTTTTTCCCAACTTTTTTCTTATTCACCACTTCGGTAAAACTACCTTCCCCATCGTCATGTAGTGCACCGTCCTCCCTAACATCCAGTACCTTGTCTAGTTGTTCCGTTCCCAGTTCACCATTACATTCGGCCCGACTATAGGTCACACCATCCCCCACAACATTCTGTCTCTGTTTCTCCCTGGCCTTTCTTTCTTCCCATTGCGAGATTTTGTGTTTGCAGCTTATGTTAGTATGTCTAAAAATTTTGCATCTGTTGCAGAATTTAGGTTCATTCTCGTAGGTGATTTCTTGCTTCCTGATTTTGCCATTTGAAAACTTCAACTTAACTGATCTAACCAGCTCCTATGAAGCGTCAATTTCTACTAAAGCTCTATCAAAAGCTAATCTATCTCTCGTAGAAGTAACTTTATCAATGGATAATGGCTCGCCAACTCTGGACACAATTTTTCCCAGAATGTTAGTGTTCCATAACTCCAACGGTAGCCCTGGGAGGTTGATCCATACCGGCATTCTGCTTACTTCCTTGTCATCAAATTCGAAGAGCTTGGGCATGATCTTAAGCAGTAATGGCCTCCCGTATACAATGTAGGGTTCCCCATATAACACATTACGTCTATCCACATCGTTGTCGAATTTGAACAACAACCAACCACTAGGGTGAGCATAAAATTTGTACTCAATATCCCATGATTCACAGAATTTGAGTAATGCCGCCTTGCCTGGAAATCTTCCAGAGAAGTATCCAACTAGGCCGAAGCCCTATGCTTTCTCAATATTATCCAATTTAGAGTTTTCAATAATTACCTCGTCCCCCTTGGTAGGAAATTGTTCCAATTTGAGGCTATCATCACAAGAGCGGTTGTCCTTAAATAAATTGACCTAGGGGGCCATTACTGCACTGTTTTTGTCACCCTGGCATCCTGCTTTTCAATTTTTGGTTTCTCAATCGATGCATCCGTATCAGTATATCCTCCAATCCAAGAGTACGAGATATGCTAGGGGATTTAGTAGGTGTATCATGCACAGGAGAATTCCCCAAGGGTGACTCATTGCCTTCCAGAATAGGAGCCTTATCACTACCACAAACTGCAGGAGGAATAAGAGGGAGCTCCAGTCCCGTCTCAACCACCAAAGAATGTATAAGTCGAGGGAAGCTCCCTTGTTGGACCTCAATAGCACATTCTTTGAATAACATTCTTTGGATAATATTGGAAGCTCCCTTAAACTTTTAATCCTATTAACTTGGTCGCATCTATTGTCCAACTTTCGACTTTTTTTCTTAATTTATTATATTAATTTCTGGTTTTTTAAGTTTTCTTTTTATATTTACTTTTTTGTTACTTTAACTTGACGACTTCTCATACTTTCTATTTCGCCTCCATTTTTTTAAAGAACATTTTTTTTTCCAAACTAATTGTCAATCATATATTTCATGAGACCTCAATTTTTGTCAACTTTCAACAATATATTTCATCATTTTTTTTTATCAAAATCTATTAAATCCTTGTTTGAGTCCCATTCTTTTAGAAACTTATTTTTCCACGAAGTCATTTTCAATCATATATTCTTATAATAAAATAATTTTATATGTAAATTCAAATTTTTTACTACTTTTAAATCATATATTCTCCAGAAAAATTCTATAACAATTTTTTTTTTTAATTCAAAGAATGTGCTCAAATAAACACTAAAAATCTAATTTTTATGCAAAGTAAATAGAGCCTATATTTAACGAATTTCTTACCATTTTATCATAGGATTAAAAGTTTAAGGAAGTCGCTACTTACATTTATAGAAGTTATATATCTATCCCACACTATATATATCCTTATTAAAATTATAAAATTTAAAAAAGATAATATTCTCATACACATCATATTCCAATATTGTCCTTATTAATTTTTTTTTTTTATTTCTTCTCCATCTATATCCTCTATTGATATTTTTCTTCTATCGATTTCTTCTCTATCTACATTCACCACTACTCCAACTTCTCCAGTAACATTCACCAAGCCCTCTCAATATGCTGCCATGGTGGTGGCCCTGTAGGCCTCAACCCTTCGGTTATTGAAAATTTCCCACTTCGACGGTGCTTTGTTGAGACAAAGGAATTGGCACTGGAATTGAAATGAAAAAAGAGACAAATGTATTCAATAATGTGAAAAATTCAAAGGTTGTAATGGAGAAAAATGGTGGACAAAAAGGTCTTGCCCACAAGACGATATATCAGAAGAAGCTACCGTCTGCCAGAGAAAATTAAAAGAAAGTTTATAAACAAAAATTGTGATTAAACTAAATAAAATTAACGGTTGTATCTATTTTCTATGAAATTGATGGTAGCTTCTTCCAATAAACCATTTTTTTAAAGTTATATATTTTTAGCAAGTGTTTGGTTGGGATTAAAATTAGATTTTTAGTATATTGTGATAGAAGTTTTTGAAATGTGTGCTTGAAAAGTTGTGGACCGATGAAAGATGTGATTAATATTTGTTGACGTTGAAAATTATATAAGCAAAGATTCCAGCCAACTTAAGGGAATAATGGAGACTTGATTGATAATGAAAGATAATAACATATTTGATACAATGATTTCATCCTCTTTTCTCAGTAGATATTTGAAATATGACAGTTTAGAAGGGATTGTAATATGAAATCAAATGTTCTTATCTCATCCCCGTGCTCTTCTTTTCTTTCTCCCTTTATAAGGGAAGGTCATGTATGCACCTGTCATTCAACCATCTTGTTAGTTACAGTGCCGAGCTGAGAAAGTACATTCATTGACACGTTTGGATTGGTTAAAGAGCTTGACATGTCAGGTCATCATGAGTTAATCTCATAAGTGGTCCCCAATAATTAATGAATTATTTAAGGAAGTTAAAGTATTTCATTCGTGTGAATAGTGGGAGCTGATGTAAGGTATGCCAAGTGTCGCGATTTGTGGATAGTTTGTACAATGTGTAAGAAATCTATAATCATTATGCTTCATTGAGCCTCGATTAACTAAATGCTCGAGCTAACCTGATATTCCCGAACTCACATTAGCACGGGCTTACCGTACGCATTGAACCCTATTTGGTCGACCTCTGAGGTCAGTCATAAATAGATACCACCTAGGTTAGCACTTCACTGGGTGACGGGTTGATCTTCAACGATGCTGGACTCATCTTTCTCTTTTTTAAATTATAACAATAATTAATGATATTGACAAGTGTCACACCGTAAGTGGCTGATGAACTGTCAAGCACTGTTGATTTCTTCATTTGGAAGCTTCATTTGAAACGACGTTGTTTCAAAGCAATGAAATCAAGCCATTAATTTTCCTCCCATTTTTCCATCCCATGGTCCAGATTGCACCCTCCTATATTCCTTTCCTTTTAAATGAATTTCACTCTATATTTTCTTTCACTTTTACCTTAGCCTCTTCAGACTTTTGCTCTCTTCATATTTCCTTCTCATCCCTGTTATTTTTTAGTGAGGTCGGTTATGTTCAGGTATTCCCTTTAACAAGAACACCTTTCATTTTTCCTACGTTTTTGAATTTTTCCTGCATAAATATGTTGGAATAGTCCTAGGGTAACCAACAGGAAGAATTCGTACCTTCTTCGTCTTTCCATCATTTAGTTCATCTTCTGTCAGTTCGGACTACCAATATTTCTCATGTTCCCATTACCTTGGTATACCCAACACAATCAACAACTCATAGGGATATAGATCCAAACCATAGGAGAGATGGAGTGAGTTCCCAGGGGGTAATGAGGAAACTAATCAGAAATGGGGGCGGATTCCTATAGGTCAGTAGTCACTGGAGAGCTAAGTACAGAATCCCTAGTTCGGTAGAGTTAATAATATCGTCCTCATTTGACCGAGCTAACACTCCTCCAGTAGGATGTGTAGCTTTAAACTCGGCAGTCCTCCACTCCGGCTTAAGCCTTCTTTTCCCTAGGATAATTTGCGAATTTGTATCTTCGTGGGGAATAGCTCCTACTCAACTCTGCCCTAATGAGTGTAGAACCTTAGTGGTAACTTTAATCATGTGGAATCGACTAAGCCACCCTGAACTTAGCGTATCCCAATTTAATTCCCTTTTTTCATTTAAAGAGGATGGAATAAACTTAGGCTAGTGGTATACCGGTGTTAGGCCCAGAACCGGGGGTCCCCTAGAATTAGATACCCCCTCCTCATAAAAAGGTGGAAAGAAGAATTCTTCTTTGTACTGGGGGACTAGTAGTTCCATTTTGCCGAAGTGAATAGGGAAAGTGTAGTCCCTTTTCTTTATCATCCCTTATGTAAGTAAAAGATTACCTTTCATTCTCATTTTGCTTTCATGTCAAGATCATTCTTTTAATTACTTCATTTTTCTCTTGCAGATTACAAGGCGTCTTCATTGAGTTCGGCTACTCAAAAGCAGGCCGACGCTATCCTTGCTCTTCCAACAAAGCAAATGTCTTGCAAATTTGTGATTTCAGACACAAATTTGTTCCATGCTCCAGTCCCTGCCACCAACTCCAATCTTTACCCAAACTGCGACTTCAGCCCCCACCTCTTCTCGTGAGTGTACTTCATTACCTTTTTCAATATTTATTTCTAACACAATACTGATCTTATATAATAATTTATTTCTGGCCAAGATCCAAGCATATTGGGATATAAGGCAGCTGTAGCAGCTACTAAAGAAAAGAAGAAAGATCTCCCTACCAAGGTCGTGGTCGAGAGTGAGGAAACCGAGGTTGAGCCTGAGCAACCTCTGAAGAGACACCGATATGAGGAACTACCAAAGCAATCCACTCCGGCAGTGCCTTCTTCTAAAAAGTCCCTTTCTCCACTTCCCCACTAAGGTTCGCCTTCTGTGCCTACTGCCATTCCTCTGGCCACGACAGCCAGCTCCTCAAGGTCGCATGATAAATGCCCTAATTTACAGAGGCCAAATATTGACAACTTGGTGGGCCACCGACCTGAGATTTTTCTTGACTTCCTACGAGCTCCCTCCCCAGCTAAGAAGTCTACTATAACATGTTATTCTCCTTTGAGAGAATCAACGACTCTCCTTACTGGGAGTTGGAGCGAAAGAGAACAGCAATACTTGGCTGAAAATGGAGGTAGAAAATGCGACTTTGTAGAAAAAGAGAAGAATTACGAAGATCGTCTAAACAAGATAGGGGAAGAGCTAAATGCAAAGCTAACTACCGAGCTCAAGCTAATGGATGACAACAAGGCCTTGCAGCTCCGGGGGGGAAATGCCACAGCCCAAGCTGAAAGCGAAAAGAAGAAAGCTGATGAGGAAAGGGCTCGGGTTGATGAGGCAGTAATGAGAGCTGAGGAAGCTACCAAAAAGGCAGAGCTCAAGGTTTCCAAGGCCGTAGAGAACTGGAGGCCTCTCTCGAGTTCAACACCCTAGCTCAAGATGCTTACGTCGTTGCCTTGGGCAAAATCATTAAGCACATAAACAAGGAAAGGCCCAGCTTTGACACTACTTTCTTGGTGCAAGCATACAAGGAGCAGCAAAAAGAGCTCGAGCAGTTGTCAAAGGTAGCAGGGGTCTGGATCACCCCGGCTAACGAGAACGTTGCTCACGAATTCATGCCTCCGTAAGATTCCCTGGCTTCTTAGTTTTATGTTTTGCTGCATTTAATTTTTGTTAAGTTTCAAAAACTTCTTTTGTAGTTTCTATTTCGTAATTCTAATTCTAATCTATTAATGAATGTTTGTTTATCGATCTTACCTTTTGTCTTGTGCAAAAAAAAAATTTATTATTTCTGCAATTTTTATGATAAAACTTATCACATTCATTAAAGCTAGCTATTGCAACACGTGCACTTTGTAGTTCAGCTTGTTAACAAGCAATGTTCTAAATAATTTTCTTTGCTAGAAAATCGCACTAAGTGTTGCAGCACATGTAAAACTTAGCTCGGCCTATTGATAAATAGGGCTTGAATGATTTCCTTGTAAGAAATCTCACTAAGTGTTGCAGCACATGCAACCTTTGCTCTACCTGTTGATAGGTAGGACTTGAATGATTTCCCTATAGGAAATATCACTAAGTGTTGTTGCACATGCAACTTTAGCTCGGTCTGCTGAGAGGCAGGGCTTGAATGATTTCCCTGTAGGAAATATCACTAAGTGTTGCAGCACATGCAACCTTAGCTCGGCATGTTGATAAGTAGGGCTTGAATGATTTTCCCGTAGGAAATCACTAAGTGTTGCAGCACATTCAACCTTAGCTCGGCCTGCTGATAGATAGGGCTTGAATGATTTTCCTGTAAGAAATCCCACTAAGTGCTGCAGCACATGCAACCTGAGCTCAGTCTGATAGGTAGGGCTTGGATGATTTCCTTGTAGGAAATCTCCCTAAGTGTTGAAGAAAATGCAATCTTAGCTCGGCCTGCTGATATGCAGGGCTTTAATTTATTCTTCCGTAAAATCTTTATTTGTCAAAACATACATTTTATTATAAATGATTTGTGCACGATACAAGGTAATTTTCTATTTTATTGATAATATTTCTTAAGATATTCTGCATTCCATGAATGCATCAGGGTCTACCCTCCATATCTTCTAGCTTATAGGCCCCCTTACATAATACCTTGGTTACTTTATAAGAGCCTTCCTAATTCGGTCCTAGAGATCCGAAGTTTGGTTCTCTTGTAGCCAGAAAGCATTTTCTCAATACCAAGTTACCGACCTCAAACTCTCCGCTTCCTGACTTTCTAATTATAGTACCTTGCGTGGCGTTGCTCATACACTACGTTCCTGATTTCAGCCTCACACATTTTTCTTCTATTAAATCTGGTTCTCTCCGTAATGCCTTCTCATTTTCTTCCTCTTGATATATCATTGTCTGAATTGAAGGGATTCCCATTTCAAGGGGAATAACCGCCTCCATCCCAAAAGCTAAGGAGAAATGGGTATCTCCGGTGCTATTTTTAGACGTGGTACAGTAAGACCATAATACACTAGGGAGTTCCTCAGCCCATCCTTCCTTAAGAGTATTCGAGTTTGGCTTTTAGCGTAGGCTTGATGATCTTATTGACCGCTTTAATTGGACATTAGCTTGAGGATGGTTTGGCGTAAAGAAGTGCTTCCGTATGTCGAACTCTTCGCAAAATTAGCAAAGCGAAGATTGTCAAATTGTTTCCCATTGTCAATCACAATGGAGTACGATATTCCAAATCTGTATATAATGGTTTTCCATATGAAGTTGGTAGTCCTCTGCTCAATTATCTTAGCCAAGGGCTCAGTTTCCACCCATTTAGTGAAGTAATCCACTGCTACAATTGCCAACTCTATCCCTCATTTTCCAGTTGGCATGAGACCAATTAAATTGACCCCTCATTTGGAAAAGGGCCAAGAAGCCATTATATAGTTTAACTCCCCTGGTGGAAACTTAATGTTAGGGACGAATCGCTGACATTTATCACATTTCCTGGCAAATTTTAGTGCGTCCTTCTTCATGGTAGGCTATAGATATCCTTGCCGTATTAATTTATGAACTAAACACTGTCCATTAGCGTGATTCCCATACACTCCTCCATGGACTTATGCAAAGCATAAAGCGCTTCTTTCTTATTCAAGTATCTTAGTAAAGGCAAGGAGTATCCTCACTTCGATCAACGTGTACTTCGCTGACCTCACTCGAAGTTTTCTTGCTTCAACAAGATCTTTCGACATGAACCCACCTTCAAGTATGACAAGATATCATCTATCCACGTTATCTCTGAGTCAGTTGTCATAAAGATGTTTTTCGGCTCATCGATGGTGGGATGACGAATTCTTGCCACTGGAATGCTGTCAAATTCTTCTATCCCATGTTGCCAATCGAGCTAAAGCGTCGACATGGCTATTTTGGGTCCTAGGAATTTGTTTGACTAGCACGGTTCCAAAATTCTTGACCTCTCGTTTGACGATATGAAAATATTTGTTCATCCTTTCTTCTTTAGCTTGGTAAGCTTCGGTGACCTGATTAACCACCAATTGTAAGTCACTGTAAACCATCATGTGAACAGCCTCCATATCTTTCGCCATCCTTAGGCCCATTATGTGTGCCTCATACTCAGCCTCACTATTTGAGGCCCTGAAGTCGAAGGACAGTGCTTCACAGAATAGCTAGTTGTTGGGACTGATCAAGATAACTCCAACTCCTAATCAAGTCTCAGTTGAGGAGCCATCCACGAAGAGCTCCCATGGAAGATTATAAGGAAATTCTTCTGTTGGAATCGAGCTAAACTCTGTGAGAAGTCAGCGAGGGCTTGCCATTTCAGAGAAGTGTGATGTCTGTACCTTATGTCAAACTGGCCGAACTCCATTGCCCACTTCGCCATCCAACCTGAAGTATCTGGCTTTTGAAAAATTTGCTTTAACAGATAGTTGGTTAAGATTTCAATCGGATGTTCCAAAAAGTAGGGCCTCACTTCCTTGCCGATATCACTACAGCATAAGTCAGTTTTTCTAAGAGGAAATAATGGAGCTCGGCTTCATGTAGGGCCTTGCTTACGTAATAAACAAGATATTGTATTCATTCCTCCTTCATAGCCAAAACACAACTGGCGGCATGCTCAGATACCGCGATATATAATATCAACACTTCTCCTGCCTTTAGTTTTGATAACATTGGGGGTTGTGCTAGTTGTAATTTCAACTCATCAAAAGCATGCTAGCACTCGGGAATCCATTCAAATTTATTTTCTCCTTGCAAGATATCAAGAAGGGTTTGTATTTATCAGTTGACTTTGATATGAANAACATTGGGGGTTGTGCTAGTTGTAATTTCAACTCATCAAAAGCATGCTAGCACTCGGGAATCCATTCAAATTTATTTTCTCCTTGCAAGATATCAAGAAGGGTTTGTATTTATCAGTTGACTTTGATATGAAATGTCTGAAGGCGGCTATTTATCCCGGTTAAGGCATCTCTTTGATAGCCCGTATTTTTTCTAGATTAGCCTTAATTCCTCTTCGATTTACCAAATATCCTAACAACTTTCCTGAACTCACCCCAAAAGCACATTTGTACGGGTTCAGCATCGTCCCATATTTTCTCAAAACTTCAAACATTTCGACGAGATGTAGTCGATGATTTTTGGCTTCTATACTTTTTACTAGCATATCATCGATATATACCTCCATGGTTTTACCAATTTGCTTAGCAAAAATGGCACTAACTAAACATTGGTAGGTGGCCCCAGCATTCTTGAGATCAAATGGCATCATTTTGTAATAATAGAGTCTCGATCGGTTATGAAGGCGATATGTTCCTGATCGGGTTCATACATGGAGATTTGATTGTACCCTGAGTATGCATCCATAAAGCTAAGCTACTCATGTCCTGCCGTTGCATCCACCATTTGGTCTATCCTCGGCAACTGGAAGCTAGCTTTAGGACATGCTTTATTCAGGTCAGTGAAATCTATGCACATCTTCCAATCACCATTGTTTTTCTTTACTAGGACAGGATTAACTACCCATTTTGGATATTTTACTTCACGAATGAATCCATTATGAAGCAACTTCAGCGCTTCTTTGTTTAAGGCCTCGTACCTTTCGAGATTCAAAGGTCTTCGCCGTTGTTGTCGTGGCCTCACTGCTGGATCAAGGCCCAACTTGTGAACGATCTTGGGATCAATCAATTTCATATCTGAATGATCCCAAGCAAAAACATTAAGGTTCTTCTGAAGGAATTCTATGATGTGAGCTCGGAGCGGCGATTTTAACTCGTAACCAATTTTGAGTTCCTTGGCGGATTGCCTACAGGCTCCACCCCTTTTATTCTCACACGTGGATCTAATGAACTGAAGTCGAATTCTACCGGGCATATCATATGAGCTTCCAGATTGACCTTACTTGACATGCCTCAGCAACGTGTTTATTTTCCTTGACTTGTCCTACACCATGTGGTGTTGAGAATTTAAGGAAAAATTGATACATTGATACGATTTCTTTGAGGTCGAATAGCAATGGTTGTCCCATGATGGCATCATATAGAGAACTTAAGTCCATAACTATGAATTCTACATTCGCTTTAACTCGACGTGCAACTTTGTCGATCTCGACAAAGAGCTTGATTTTCCCTTTCACTTTGGTGAGGGCTTTATTGAGTCCTAGAATCATGTTGGGATATGGTTGTAGAAAACTTAATGGGATCCCCATCCATTCCAACGTGTGGACATAGAGCATGTTGAGGGAGCTCCCTGTATCAACTAGGACTTTGGATACGATAATTTCGGCTATAGGTATTGAGATAGTCACGATCCCAGGATAAGGACATGGATCTACGTCTCCTTCCTCAAACGAAAGTTGATCATCATCAGTAGCACTTCGACGGTATTTCTCAGATATACCGATCTTAGTAAGGTCGGCAGCAATGGGCCTTTTTGACTTGTTCTTTCCTGCTCGCTCGTTTCCTCTTAACATTTGAACGCGGGGGCTGGGTGAATTAATATTGCAAGCCCTTGCCTCGAACTAGCTTCCACACACGACATCTGGTCTATTTGGAGTTGATAACTTCATACAGTAATGATAAACTGAGGTGACAGTTTGCAACTCGTGTAATATGGGCCTCCCTAATATGACATTATAGTTTGAAGGAAGATCTACAATAATGAAATTTGCTAAAATTCTTCTTTGGCAGGGGAGCTCACATAACTCCACACTTAGAACAATTTGCCCCTCGAGCCTCTATAGATCCCCGAAGAACCCTTGTAACCTACTGAAGTATGGCTGAAGATAACTTTCTTGTATCCTTAGTTGTTCCAGCGTTCAGAGATACAACACATTGACCGAACTCCCATTATCGACCAGAGTCCGGTGTACCCGTACCTTTACGACAGTCATAGCTATTACTAATGCATCACTTTGGTCCTGCAGAATCCCATAGGAATCTTCTTCTAAAAATTCGAACCATTCTAAGTATGGAGCTGTGTTGACCTCAAGTTCTGGTAACACCACATTGTAATTTTACCAGATGCAGGTATTGCGCTCTTGTCTCCGCCTGGCCCTTCTAGATCCTTCAAGGCAGTGATTGCCACCTATCAAAGTTTCGATCTTAGCTCGAGTGAGAAGATCCCGTTGTGGACCGGGCTAAGCTCATTGAGTTGTTCCTGACTGGTTCGACTGTCGATTGTCAGTTTGATTTGTTTCTCTGGGTTTAGCTACAAATTCCTGCAGGTGACCTCGGCGAATTAAAGATTCCACCTCATCTTTCATATTTCCGCAATTATCATTGTTATGCCCTGTCATTCTATGATATCGACAATACCTTCATTGATTTTTCCCTGGAAATTCCTTTTTCTGAGGTGAAGGTCTACAAAACGTCTCCTTCTTCTCTGCTTGTAAGAAAACTTCTTCCAACATGGCATTTAGTGGGTGGTATTTATAAGATCTTTCTGGGTATTTTTTGGAATGGCCCTGGTCCCTTATGTCGTTTCTTCTTTCATGGCTAAAATCCTTATCCACACGTTTCCCTTTCATTTGATGCGTAAACTATGGATTTGGTTTGAGTTCTTCCTGATTCGACGTGGCTTCCTCAGCACTGATATGTTTTACAGCTCGACTTAAGAACTCATGATATGTCCGAGGTCCGTCCTCATGAACGGAACACCAAAACCTTATTTTTGCCCTTAATCTGGAAAGGACTGTCATAATGGCTGCATCATCAGAAATCTTCTGAACCTCCATGGACTATTTCTTAAATCTACTAAGACAACTCTTAAGTGATTTAGTTTTTCCTTGTTTAATGCTTACCAACAACTCTTTGGGTGTGGTTCTTGCTTTCGAACCTCTGAACTGGGCGAGAAACGCAGTGGCAAGGTCGTCCCAGCACTTTATGGACCTCTGATGTAACCTCTTTAACCACCTTTGAGCCTTATCTCTCGGCGAATTAAAGATTCCACCTCATCTTTCATATTTCCGCAATTATCATTGTTATGCCCTGTCATTCTATGATATCGACAATACCTTCATTGATTTTTCCCTGGAAATTCCTTTTTCTGAGGTGGAGGTCTACAAAACGTCTCTTTCTTCTCTGCTTGTAAGAAAACTTCTTCCAACATGGCATTCAGTGGGTGGTATTTATAAGATCTTTTTGGGTATGTTTTGGAACGGCCCTGGTCCCTTATGTCGTTTCTTCTTTCATGGCTAAAATCCTTATCCACACGTTTCCCTTTCATTTGATGCGTAAACTATGGATTTGGTTTGAGTTCTTCCTGATCCGACGTGGCTTCCTCAGCACTGATATGTTTTACAGCTCGACTTAAGAACTCATGATATGTCCGAGGTCCGTCCTCATGGACGGAACACCAAAACCTTATTTTTGCCCTTAATCTGGAAAGGACTGTCATAATAGCTGCATCATCAGAAATCTTCTGAACCTCTATGGACTATTTCTTAAATCTACTAAGACAACTCTTAAGTGATTTAGTTTTTCCTTGTTTAATGCTTACCAACAACTCTTTGGGTGTGATTCTTGCTTTCGAACCCATAAACTGGGCAAGAAATTTTGTGGCAATGTCATTCCAACTTTTTGTGGATCTTTGATATTGAATTCTAAACCATCTTTGGGCCTCCCAAGGTAAGTGGGAAAATGCAACACATTATAGCATCTCCTACTCCTTAAAGCTCCATCTAGGAAGTATATTTGTCCAGATGGCTAAGAAGGTCCCCCTCCCCATCATACCCTATTAGTTAGGGAATTTTTAACTTTTTGGGTAGAGGTTCAGCAAGGATGTCCTCAGTAAAGGGGGGATGACGCTTCGTGAGATATTCCTATGTACTTCCTTTCTCCTTAGCTTCCAGGCCAGGTCGACAATGCGTTTCTTCAAGGAACCCATTTTAGGTTCTGGCCGTTCTGCTGAGCATTTGATATAGGGTTCTTCATGCCTACTTGCAGGTGTCAGAGAATGTTGGGAACCCAATCTATTAAATACACTATTAGTTTTCCTTACAGTTGGCCTCGTAGTTGTAAGAGAATTTTTGATCTCTTAGTTTGTCTTTTGGAAGATTTTCCTCCTGAAAACTGAAGAGTTCTTCTGGTTGGAGGTCGTTTGATTCTTTCCTTATGGGAAGATTCTACCTCAGTATCTTGTGGCGGAGCGTGAACTTGGTTTCGTTCCAACCTGTTGACAACATTTGTCAGTTTATTAATGGCTTCTCTCATTACAATCATTTGAGGATCAGTGGTATCATTTTGACCTTGTCTTCTCCAAGCATTTTGCGGGTGGTTGGTTTGTTCAGAACGGGTGTGGGATTGATTTTCGGATGCTGAGGAATCATTCATGATGATATTCCTTTTGTAAGTTTTATAGAGAGATAGGGGTGTTTTTCAATTCGGAGCCCTCCTTCTAGCGCCAAACTGTTGACGTTGAAAATTTTACAGGCAAAGATTCAAGCCAACTTAAGGGAATAATGGAGACTTGATTGATAATGAAAGATCATAACATGTTTGATACAATGATTTCATCTTCTTTTCTCAAGAGATATTTGAAATATGATAAAGTTTAGAGGGGATTGTAATATGAAATCAAATGTTCTTGTCTCCTCCCCGTGCTCTTCTTCTCTTTCTCCCTTTATAGGGGAAGATCCTGCATGGACCTGTCATTCACTTGTCTTGTCGGCTACAGTGCCGAATTGAGAAAGTACATTTATTGGCACATTTGGATTGCTTAAAGAGCTCGGCCTGTCGATCATTATGAGTTAATCTAATAAGTGGTCCCCAATAATTAATGAATTACTTAGGGAAGGAAGCTAAAGTATTTCATTGGTGTGAATAGTGGGCACTGATGTAAAGTCTGCCAGTGTCGCGATTTTGTCGATAGTTTGTACAATGTCTAAGAAATCTATAATCATTATGCTTCCTTGAGCCTCAATTAACTACATGACCGAGCTGACCTTATATTCCCGAACTCACATTAGCATGTGCTTACCGTACACATTGAGTCGAATTTGGTCGATCTCTGAGATCGATCATAAACAATATTAATTGTTTGATTTTGACTTAAATTAAAATCTGACTTTAATTCGAAAATTTTGAATTTACTTAAATTTGTATATATCTATTTAAGTAAATTTACACAAGATAAAAAATACTTGTGGGAAAGTCTAATTATGAGTTTGTTTGATACACATTATTTCTGAAGAATAAAAAATAAAGAAAAATTTTGGATTTACATGTAATATTATTTTATTAAAAATGTGTGGTTAAACATGATAGAGAATAATGAATTTTGAAAATAATGTGTAAATATATTAAATAATAATTTATTTTTTTTATTAATCACTTCCAAAATAATTTGAGTTATAATTCAATTTTGTGAAATCTGTACCCAGAAAATGGCAAACAAATGCTGTTTTCACCATCTCTCCCAAAAACTCCAATCTTCCATCTCCTCTTTCCGCAACCTACCATTCCCTTCTTCTCCATTCACAAGAAGAATATTGAAATTCCCAATTAGCCCTTCTCGACGCACACATACTCTATCAGCAAGGTAAGTGTAAGTGTCGCCAGCGAACACTTGGGACGACGTCTTCAAGCTAGCTGAACCCCAGCAAAATAACTCTTCTGACCTCCACGGCTATTTCGAAAAAGTCAAACTCTGCAATCGCAACTCTGTAATATTCAAATGCCCCCATTCATTTACTTGCATTTGCCCACACATTCTATAATTCCACTGTATTCTTAATTGTCGGGTTCATTGCAGGAGAAGCAGTGTGAGTTTATCCCTTTTGTACTTGAGAAACGAATTCTGGGTTATGTTCATAATAGGTAACAATGCCGTTTGCACATCATTCTTCTATTTGTTTATTAATTAAACTGTCAATCTTTTCTATTCTAGTGTTTATCGATCAGTATAAACATATATATGCTTAACTCGGACAGTCTCATTTCCAGTTTAGTATTCAAATAGAGGCAATATTATTTGGGTTCAAAATTTAATTTCCATTGAATTCCTTCGTAATTTGTGATTCCCTAGTGCGCTAATACTTTACCATCAAGTACTTGATTTCATAGATGGTGTAAGAAAGTAGAACTCACCTTAAAACTGGCTTAACCGGATTGTAAGGGAGAGTTCCCAAGAGCTTATGAGGCCACAAGGCAGGAGTTACACGAGCAATCAGGGATACAATTAGGTTGTTACAAATGGCTATCCTCATGCCAATTTTATGTTTTGGGGCTAACCGTTGGATTTTGTAAGCAATAACAGAGAAGTGAAAGTGAGATATTAACACAAGGATTTAACATGGCTATGTCCACAAGGAGTGACGTGGAAATATTTTATTCATTAGGAATAAGAGGATTACATCATTAGTATATATACTAACCCTAGCCTAGTCCATACAAGACATTAGGGCTTTACAAGAAAATACCCCTAACTCCACTCCTCTCTAGCATCGGCCTATTCTTCCAGTAAACCCGTGTTCTACTCTATATGAGCCACGTACACAACACTAACTATAAAATAGACCGTTAGAATTTGGACTACAGGTCAAGAACCTCATAACTGATTGGGAAGTTTATGCATTAATTTCTTTCTGAGCCTAAAAATGCAATTGTGGATTTGTAAAGTTTGTTTGTGAGTCCAGCTTGAATGGAATTCTTTGTTTGATTTTCACAAAATGTCTTCATTTATTTCTTTGATTGATATGGTTACTTTTTGATGTCATCTGCAGATTTGCTGACAATTTGAGGAGGTTTGAAGATGTAATTGTTTTCCCTGATGACACTAGTTACGGTGGCAATTTTGGATGCTACATCACATTACATCCGAAGATAAGGACAATCGAGGATAGAACTAGAGCTCTTGAAGATGTAATCAAGTGCTTGGGTGAAGAACTTGTTCCAGGTATACGAAATGAGGTACTTATTTTGATCACTGACTAATGTAATTTCTTGGTTGTCACTCTTGATGGTCCTATCAGAGTTTTTGTTGGTTGCTAGTCGCATGAACCATGTCCTTTTATCTGATGACTTGATTTACTTTCACCGTAAACAGCTATATCCTGTCACATCTTCTTTTGGGGTGCCAGAATATTTTTCTCTGGAACGTGCAGCTGCACCATATTTTGGAATAAAGGTGACTCTCCTCCATGACAATATCATAATTTACTTTCTGTAGGGTTCTGGGGTGGCAAGGATTATATGATTATGATCACCATTTTGTAATGTAAGGAAATTGAAGTAATGTCATTGATGGTTATTCGTTGATGCTGCTGTCTTTGGCACAATTAGATATGAATGTTTGTATTTGACTAATTCCTATCTCCATACTTATTGTTTCAATCTACAAAAGCAGAGGAAGAAAAAATCTAATGGAAATTTAGGTCTCTGCCCGCCTTGGAAGATTATTCTTTCCTCCTCAATTACATGTGTCTTACCTTGATCTGTTTATTTTATTTTTTTATTTGCTCGTTTTCTTCTTTTTCCTTCTTGAATTACTTATAAGTCATGATTTGCACTTAGAAGGTTCTGATACTTTATTTCAGGCAAACAGTATCCCTTCGGCTTTGCAAATCTTATTGATTACCCCATGCATTTTTTAAATAGATAAGTCGAAACTTGTGGTTTTGAAACACTCGCAAATTATCTCTAAACCAGCAAAACTTTTGCAAACCACACGGACATAATGTGAAGGATTTGTGGGTTCATTTTGCAGGGTTTTTAAAACCAAGAATGGGTGATTAGTCTATTATAAAATGATCGGGGTGTCAGTAAGATTTGCGAACTACAATGGGCTAATTTGCATTTTCCATTTTTCTTGGGTTGAAGACTATTAGATTGGGTAGGTGCATTTGTTGCTAGTAAATGAAATCTACTGTATTGTGCATTTATAATTTGATGGTACACATGTGATGGTAGGCTTATGGAATTCAAATGAATGGCTATGTTGAAAGAGATGGGCAGAAGTATCTATGGATAGGGAAGAGAAGTGAAGTAAAAACCACCTACCCTGGCATGCTTGATCATCTAGTTGCCGGAGGGCTGGTACGTGACGACCTTCTACATTATGTTTTCTTTCTGATTTTTGGATATATAAATGTAAGATCTTAATGATGTTAGGAGGATTGATCTTTTCGTTCTTGCGTTTAAACTTTTGGCATACATTTCTCAGTGGTTCCTAATGATATGCTAACTATGTATTTTGCTCATTTGGAAAACTAGTTCTTAGATCCTCTTTTCTCATACTGATACCTAAAAGGCACATGCTCTTACTACTCCCCATATAGACATTTCGTTGGTAACATCCTAGAAAGTTATTTTTTTGATTTTTCACGAATAAATTCACAGCCGCATGGGATCTCTTGTGGAGAGAATGTAGTGAAGGAATGTGAAGAGGAAGCAGGGATACCTAGATTGATTTCTAGTGGGTAAGTTTTTTAATTCATCCTATTTGTTGTCCCACTGTAGTAACAGACAGAATTAAACCTTTACAAAGAAAAATATAGGTCTTTTGTTGCCAAAAGACTTATGTCATCACCTGTTCTTTGTTATTGATTATCTTCCTGGCCCTGGAGGAATTATTACTTAAACATGCCAGATGTTTTATTATACTCAGAGCTACAGCAGTTGGAGCTGTTTCCTACATGGATATTGATGGATATAGATTAAAGAGAGATGTTCTCTTTTGTTACGATCTAAAGCTTCCAGAAGACTTTATCCCAAAGAATGAGGGTAAGGCCATCAATATCCTTAACCTCTGTGCTCCAGAAATAATAGTAATAAAAAAGACTTAACAAGACATGAGCTAGTTACTTTAGATTCTAATATGGATCCGATAATAAAAGTTTGATCAATATTTTAGAAACTTCATCTCCTCAATTAATTAGTTATTCTCAGTTAATATTATAGCAGCTACAGTGCTTTCTTTTGAAGCTTCTCAATATATATTCTCTTGTGCATGGCAGATGGAGAGGTGGAAAGCTTTAAACTAGTTCCCGTGACAGATGTTGCAAATATAATAAGGAGGACTCAGTTTTTCAAAGCAAATTGCAATCTTGTCATTATCGATTTCTTGTTTCGCCATGGGTATGATATCATTGCATAATCTTTCACGTGGTTTCAATTCAAAGTGATGCTTAAGTAAAATAGAACTATAGAATGTAGTTTATTCTATTAATCATATACTTGTTTTTCTGCTATTATATTTACTAGTTCATTATTGATGGAAAATATTGCTTATGTGCCTCCTAGCACTTGCTCCCATCCTCATACTTGAATATCAATCTAATAGTGTATCAAAACATTTAAATGTCACAATAGAAAACGTGCGTGTTTTCAGATGCCATAACAATATTAAGTCTTGTATTGTGGTTGGAGTGCAATTTTACATACATTATATCTGTTATATGGTACTTATCATAATCTCAAATAGAACTATGCTTGGACATTGGATGCCACTGCAATAATTGAAATTCATAAAACATTCTTTCTTATCATTCTTAATTTTCATTAAATCTCAATTTTGTTCATGCATATCATATAACCTCACGTCATATTTTCCCCACGTAATTCTTGGTTAAATTCATCTATAACCGAGGGCATTGTTGGACCATAAAATCAATGCACAAGTCTCAAAATACTGTTTTAGGACTGCAGACTAAACTCTACCCATGGGTCTTGATGCTTTGCCTTTTTGCTAGATAAGGTATTAACACCAAACCCTGAGTATCAGTATTCTGCAAATCTACACCTTGTATTGGTTTGTTTTGTGGGCTTTAATGTATGTAAAAATATTCCTGTCACCTCCAAACTTTAAATGCTGAATCGAGGGGTAAATAAGCAAAAAGTTGGTGGGCTATTTGAGCTTGTTGAACCCATTCCCAAATACTATAATCTTTAGCTCACTAGCATAATCAATTTACATGTATATATATTATACTTGCTATTATAATATATTTGATTCTTATTGAACTTCTTAGTTTGATTTAGTACGATTATCTGCCTCGTTTGATATATGTCAACAAGTGGATGTGGTACCAATTGAGGGTAAAATAATATTGGTATGAGTATGAATCTCATATCGGATCCTTCAATTAGATGCATTAAAAACATGGAAGGAAGATTGCCATGGGAGGAAGCGGAAGTTGTAGGGAGAGAAAGAGTGGGCTCACGGTTTACAAACAATAAAATTGATTTTGAATAATAAAACAAAGATTTTGAAGGCATGGAACCAAGCCCATTTAATGTACAATCCCTAAAAAAATACATCTAAAATTATTAGTATATAATATTCTAAAACCATTTATATTTGTAAGACATACCAACATACTCGTGTCCAAATTTTGGATCCTTTCCAGTCATATTCCTGTATCCTAAGTTTTAGAAGCAAAATGATCCAACTCCTAGATATGTACCCGTACTCGAGTCATGGCAACATATGATGTATCATTGGCTTAATATGGTGTTGTGAAAAAGAATTTATGTACCCAACCTTAAATTTTTTAGGAATAACACATTTATTAGGGATAAGGCTCTGTTTGTTATGTTCTAACCTTCAATTAATTGTAGAAAGGAAAGGGTTTATCCCTCAAAGATCAACATAGCTCCAACAAAATGGTCTTCTAGTACTTCTACTATAAAATTCACCGTGGTGAGTTGGCATGTGCTTTTTGGAGGACGGTGGCACTAAATTTCGAACTCGAACAGCTAACAAAATTTTGCAAATTTGTTTGACAAAAAGAATATGACTTGCTCTGATACCAAATTAACGTAGAACACAATCGAACAAGAACGAGATTGAGAAAAGAAAGAACAAGAGGGATGAGAGAGAATAAGAGGAAGATGATAGATAGAATTTAGGAGGTAAAATAAGTTTATATTCAATATCATAGACTATCTATTACAATCCATAAACGCTTAGATTAGTCTAATTTAGTTAATAAACAACTAATAAAATACTAGAGAATCTATTAAATAAAACCTAATTATGTTACCTAAAATAAGTATCCAATTTGGAAAGTATTCCATATAATATATCTTCTTGGATTCTCATCAGTTTTCCTATGGTTGAAGAGAATTTTTTATGGATAAGTTGTTAAAGTTGATGTTTGAAATAACTTGTGATAATATGTTCAAAACAATTATTTGATTGGAATACAGTTAATACATGGGTCATTATGAAATTATATATATCAAAGAATTGTCGTTCTTCCTTTTTGCTTGGTCTAACGTCATGGAATATCTGAACTCTATTAATTTCCTGGACAGCTTTATTAATCTTCTGCCTATTTGAAAAGGAATATTAGTTCTGCATCGTCTGTATTTTAGTCTATTTAGATTGCAGTTGCTGCTATTTCAATAGAAAACACCGCTATGCTACTTTCTTCAAGAGAATTAAGTGATAAAAGAGAAAGGGTATTGTAGATACTCAAGTAATTTGTGATTATAATAATATTCTTGTAAAACATATTTTGTTCACTTATTAATTCGTGGTCCTGTCCTCACAGTTTCATAACTAAAAGCTAGATAGGATACTTTTGTATATGTGCAGGAACAATCATCATAATTCAGTTAAAAAGCGACCACTTTTGAAATTATTGATCAATAGATTATCATTCTTTTGGTTGGTGTTGTTTTGTATGTGAAGGAAAAAACCGTCAGAATCAGTGATATAAATGGGTTTACTTGGATGGTCTCTTTGTATTTCCATCAAGTACATATAAACCCTTCAATCGTTTATGCCTATGTTTGGGGCGCATGTTTATAACCACTCATCCACCATTCATTTTTATCTACTTATAATTTAAGCTGTTTCTAAACACTTCCCAAACATGCTCAAAGTATATATAGAAATTGGAGAATTGTGTACCTCTTTTCTGTTTAGTTGGCTTAATTTGATGGACTATATGCTGGTAGCAATATACATGACTGCCGTGGTCAAGATCTGCAGTCTGCATATTACAGGAGTGAAGAACAGCTTCATATTTTATCTTCCAATTCTCTGCAGGTATATTAAGCCAGAAGATTTAGGATATTTGAAGTTACTGCAGAGTCTAAGAAGTGGAGATTGCTCCTGAATGTTATTCATTTGTGAAGCTTGAGTTTTGGTGCTGATCAGGTACTGTGCATGCGGTTTTTGGCAAGAAAGAAATATCAGGAATGCTAAATTATTTCATTTTTGCTTGGATTAATATTGCAGAATAACACTCCCTTGCCACCTCAGCAAATCTGTTCAGATACACA
>CAIGRQ010068666.1:0-13439 GCA_903798375.1 Fraxinus sp. D2006-0159 | reverse complement strand
CGGGTAGATGTGTAATAAATTGGTGGTGTCAATTTGCTATGGATTGATGGAAAGATCTTATAACTAATTTTAGGTTTCGTTTTACTTCTAAGTGCTTTAAAATATTGAAGTCTTAAAAGTTATTGTTTTTTTTTATTCATATTTCAAGCTATTTAACTAAATGTCTTTATAAATTTGTGCACAAAATGAAATGAATATTAATAATGATTTAAATTAGTAATTCTGGGGTTACATAGGAACTTAGTGGCCTTCTCTTATTTCTAATTCTTTTAGAAGTATGTAATCATGAATCGGTACTCTTTCAAAAATTTCAATAGTTCCTAATCGAGCAAGATAATATAATCGAGCAAAGAAAACAAATTTAGCTTTTAACAATCTATGTGTCGGGTACAATTCTTATTATGGAAGAAGCTCATAAAATCTAAGCAAAAGTGAAGAATTAACCCATAAAAATCTATAGTTCTAATTGTCAGTTATCTGTCACCAAGGAAATATTGGGAATGTTTATGTAATTTTAGAATTAAGTAAAGATACTTTATTCACTAAGTTTCAAAACAACAACCAGTTTTAACTGCGGATCTTATAATGCTAAAAATATTCACGTTTTAATTTCTAACATAACATTTTTGGTTTAGACATTATTAGTAATTATAGTGGGGTTTTCGGGTTGTTTATATGATATCTGTACGTATAGGTCTAAACTGGAATAAGGAGATAATTTGAAGCATGTGTCATTAAATGTATAATTTGTATTAATGGAGAGCCTTATATCTTATTATTCGGTACAATATACTAACAATGTATTTTTGTATGTGCTGTTTAATAGGGTCAATGTGTGCCACATATCAGATAAGAAGTGACGTTTGGTAATTTGTAAATTTTTTGGTTTTTTCCATTGTCATGCCAAGTTAAATGAAACATTTTGAAATTCTTGTTACTCGAAAATCAAAAAGTATGGTGTTACTGCCTTTTGAGCTTAATATATTGTCTTAGTTTCATGTAAAATTTGTTTCACAAACCACTTTTTGAAATTGGGTTATTATGAAATTGAAATAGCCATATTAGATATTGTTGACGTCGAAAATTATAAGGACCAATTCAAGTCAACTTTGAGTGTAAATAATGATTTTTATTGATAATCACTTACAAACTACAAGAGTTTTTTTTTTTTATCAAAGAAGATATTTGAAGTATGAAGTTGTTTGGTTTCTCCCCCTTTTCTAAAGATACTGTGCTCATTTTTATAGGAAAAGAGGAGCCAGTATCTTTTATATTCATGTCTTGTTAACAACAGTACCGAGCTGAGAGAGTACATCAATGACATATTCCCATTGGTTGCTGAGGTTAGCTCTATCGGGCTATCATGAAGGCGTCCTTTAGATGGGTCCCCAACAATTAATGAACTGGTTAGAGAGCAAAGCTATATCATGTGATTGGTAGAATAAGTGGACGCTAACGTAAGTCCTGAATGTAATTAATTGATTGGATATTTTAACAGTGTGTAAGGAATCTACAAACATTATGTTCCCTCAAACCATGACGGTCGTAAGTGTGAGCGGACCTTACATATCCGACCTTAATTTAGCATAAGTTGATGCACATAACAAACAGATTTAATTAGGTCGCAGGTCGGATGACAAATGTTACCCCCAGGTCGGTCCTCGCTTAGGTAACGGACATACCTTGGATGTGATTGGCTTGCTTTTCCATATTCACCATTATTACACTAACAAATGGATTGAACAGGTATCACATTCTTATTTGATGAGTTGACACGCATCTTCAATGACTTCTTTTGGAAGCCTTGATCAAAACTACGCCATTTTCAAGCTTCAGATTGCACCACCCTTTCATCTCCTCTATCTTTAAATATGACGTTACCCTTCATTTTCATACTTTTTACTCTCAATTTTTCTTTCAAAGAAGCAAAAACTTTCTTCAAAATTTCATTGAGTTTTCATTTATTTTATGAGTGGGGTCGTCCATTCCCAAGCATTCCTCTTAACAGAAAATACATTTCTTTTACTGCATTTTCACCTTAATCACTTGCATGAGTTCGGACAAATCTAGAGTTCATTCCTAGGTAACCAACAAGAAGAAGTAATATCCTCCTCATCCACATCTTCTGCAAGTTCGGACTATGAGATATTGATTCCAATCCCAATCTCTACAATTTACCCAGAAAAACTAGGTCATCTTAAAAATATGGAACAAAACGTTGAGAAGGAAGAGGTCGGGTCTCATGAGGGGGATGAGAAAAGTTCGCAAGAGTGGGGGATGGATTCATATAGATTAGTGGTAACGGCAGACATCCTGGCAAGCTTAAGGACAAAATATAGTCTTCCCAGCTCAATAGAATTGATAATTCCCACCTCGTCTGACTGACCTAACACTCCACATGTAGGATACGTGGCTTTAAATTCTAACATACTGAATGCAGGGTTAAGACTTCCCTTCCTAGGATTATTCATTAGTTTCTTTGTTCTTGGGGAATAGCTCCTACCCAGTTATGCCCCAATGGTTGGATAACACTTGTTTCCATTTTAATTATATGTTAGGTCATCCTGAGATGAGTGCGGTACAATTTAACTCCCTTTTCACCTTTAAAGAGGGCATGAAGAACACTCGCCAGTGGTATACCAGTGTTAGGCCTAGGTAAAGTGGTCCTTTAGTAGTAGATTCTCCCTCCTCAATAAAGAAATGGAAAGTGGAGTTTTTTTTCTTTATTTATTTTTTTTTGGGGGGAGTGACAGTTCCACCCTGTCGAGGTGAATAAGGAAGACGTAGTTCCTACTCTCTATCACTCACTGTGTGAGTGAACATAACCTTTGTATTTCTCTGTACTTGCTTTATAAGCACATCCTTAATTTATTTGACTTTACCTGCAGACTAAAAGAAGATGACTTTGACCTCGGCAATCCAAAAGCTAGCTAACGTTATAAGAGCTCTTCCAAAGAAGCAGAGGTCCTGCAAGTTCATAATTTCTGATTCCAACCTTTTTCAAGCGAGATTGTTCCAGTCTCTTCCTCCCACTTCGACTTCGGCTAGGGCTCCTACCTCATCCCAACTTCTTCTAGTAAGTATCTCAACTAGTATTTCAATTAGTATTTTCCTTGAGTATAGAACTAACATATATTCGTTGTTTCTTTTGTTTCAGATGAAGATCAAAAGATGTTGGGATACAAAGAAGCAAAAGCAGGAACTGCTGCCAAAGGCAATAAGAGGGTGGCTCCTGCTAAAGTTTTGAGCCGACCTCAGTAGGTCGAGCGAGCTAAGGAAGTTGAGATTGAGCAGGAGGCTCAGCTCTTAAAGGGTCGCCGTTCTGATGAAACACCAACAAAATCCACTCCAATGGTCGGAACCAGCTCCTTAAGGTCGCAGGAAAGTGTTCAGATTTGGAAAGACCAAAGGTTGATAATTTGGTGGGCCATCGACCTGATATATTCCTAGACCTTTTAAGAGCTCTATCCCCATCAATAGAATCCATAGCAGTACTCTCCTCTCCTTTCAGAGAATTTGCCAACCTTATGACTATGAGCTGGAATGAGAGGAAATGACAGTTTTTAGCTGAGATGCCTGTAGGCGAGGCCATCCTCTCAGTTCCACAGCTATAGATCCTTTTTGTATATGATGTTTGTGGCAGATAAGGTAATTCACCCAAGCTCAGTTAACTTTGAATTTTTTTCCTTTCGTTATATAACTCACACTACTTTTCTTTTTTTTAGGTAAAAGCCGAGCTAGATAAAATGCTTGAGGTAAAAAAAAAGCCTTAAGCTTATTCGAAAATATGGAGGCTGAGAGGACGAAATTCGTAGAAAATGAGAAGGATTATGAAGATCACCTTAACAAGCTAGGGGTAGAGCTGGAGGCAAAATCATCCTCGGAGTTGAGGTATACGAACAATAACAAGGCCATGCAGATTTGGGGGAGAATGCTACTCAACGAGCGGCCATGAGAAAAAGAGAGCTGAAGAGAGAAGATACAAGCTGACGAGGAGTGAGCTCGGGCTGATGAAGTAACAAGGGCTGAAGAGGCCACTAAGAAGGTCGAGGAAGCTGAAATTAAAGCTTCTAAGGCAGTGGACGTTTGGAGAGCCTCTCTTGAGTTTGATGCTCAAGCTCAGGATGCCTATGTAGTGGCCTTGGAAGAGTTTGTGAAACACATTGGCAGGGAAAGGCCAGATTTTGATATGGCCTTCCTATTGGAATCTTTGGAGGAACAAAGAAAGAGCTCCAAAAACTATCTGAAGTAGCTAGAGTTCGCATCATCCCTACCAATGAAGACCTTGAAGATGTTGCCTAAGCTCCTCAAAATCCACTTCTTCCCTAGGATCTACTTAATGCTTTTTGTATAACATTGTTTTTTTTTTTTAGCATTGCTATATGAATTATGTCCAAGTTCTTATTCTTATTTTATTTTATTAATGAATGCATGCTAGTTCATCTTTTATTTTGCACAAAATTTTGTTCATTTTTTCAATAGAAATGTGTCTAAGTGTTGCAACATATGCAACCTTAGTTCACCCCGCTAAAAATTCAAGGCTTTTATAAATTTCTTAAGAGGAAATTTATCTAAGTGTTGCAGCATATGTAATCTTAGCTTGGCTTGCTAATGAGCAAGGATTTTACGATTTCTTTAAGAGGAAATTTATTCAAGTGTTGCAACACATACGACCTTAGCTCAGCTTGCTAACAAGCAAGGCTTTTATAATTTCCTTAAGAGGAAATTTATCCAAGTATTGTAGTATATGTAACCTCAGTTTGAAAAATATGTCTAAGTGTAGCAGCACATGCGACCTTAACTTAGCTTGCTAACAAGTTTTGGTTAATAAGTAGAGAAAAGTTTTGGATTTAGATATGAAATATTTTATTGTGTGAATGTGTAATTGAAAATGAGTATGTAGAAAAAAAAATTGTAATAATAATTATTAAGCGTGAGCTAAATAAAAACTGATATACATCTCCTTAAAAAGTGACAAACATACAAAAAAGGTCACGTGAATTAAAAATAAGAATAAATTTGTAATATTGCATGTAGCCTCTACTTCAAACCAACCCCAACCAGCTTTTCCTCTAAAATTTGACTTCTCGTAACATCCTTCACAAAATAATATATATAAAATGACACATTTTAAAAGTGACAAACACTCGAAAAAAGATACATGTATTAAATTAGTTTAATTCTTAACTGTATTTTTAGAAACTAAAAACAAAAATGAGATATATAAACTTTGATAAGGAATACATAATTAAAAAAAAAAAAAANAAAAAAAAAAAAAAACATGACAATCTACTAAAACTTAGAAGAGCTCAAATAAGCGAAAAAAAAATTAAATAATAATAGAAATCGAAAACATCTACTAAAAAACAAATATTATTTGTAATTGGAGATTTATATTTCTTTTGTTTTTGGGAAAATTGTAGGAGGAATTGGGAGGAATTCTACTGCAATCATCTAATAGAAGTCAATTTTGTCTCTTAAATATGGGATCTTCTCTCGGATTCCAAGAAATGAAGAAGAACAACATCTGATTTTTTTTGAGCTTGAGGTTTGGGAAAATTTGAGAATCATGTATTTTAATTCTTTTTTAGACAATACTAGTGAGATGCACATGCAATGTACATACTACCAGCGTAGTTGGCTACTTAATAGCGTGGTTGTGAAAGCGTTATGAAACAAACATCGATGAAGCGCCGGAAGATAGATTTGATCAGTACAAGTTGAAATGGTTGCGAGTTAACCTTGTCTAGTATGGTGCTCCGGCTATTCCAATCAGCGGTTGCTACCTGTAAAAAGAGGTTGGGGCTTTCTCCCCCGTTGTACCTCCAGCGTGAGAATCAGTTACTGGTTTTAAAGAAATTAGGGGTAAAGTATAATGTCAATTCACGTAGTTCAGGTTTCAAGAGTCAAACATTTCTCACCTTGGTGGTATTTATAGGTACATGTTGCTAGCGTGCGTTTGGCGATTGCTGGTGCCATGTGTCCTACGTAAGCCTCCCCACTTCCTCCACGTTCAGGTAGAAAGACTCCAACTCCTCAAGTAGTTGGTTGTTCCCACGCTTCCCCACGTTTGGGTAGAATGGCCTCATGGTGGTAGGCGGTCTCATAGGGGTTGACGAATCCATGGGGTTGATGGTTCAGTGGAGGTACACAGCTTTGTACTAGTAGACCACGTGAACGTAGAGGGCCTCATGGGAGTCATGGAAGGTGTGTAGCATATTTTCGAGAGTATTGGCCTTATTCGTCCATGTGGTCAATTAACAATGCTGCATTATATCGCTAGCCCCTCTGCCTCTTATTGATACTTATCGATAAGAGGCAGCTCCTCTCCATAGGCTAATCACCTTGTGTATCAAAATTGATATCCTTTAAATGGTCCCCTTAAATAAAAAACAGCGTTAAGACTTAGGTTGTTCGGTAACACGCCTTAAACTGCAAATTTGAGGTTGAAAACGACTTCAACCGGGGTAAACCCCTATTGCTCTTGCATGGAAGGCTGAGAGATGTTTCCGAAAACATATTATAATAGAAAAGCTGACATCGGTGCAAAAAGTTATGACCATTTCTTTGAAACGGCCCTTTGTTTTCAGATTTGGGAGGAAATTTCCCCCTAAAAATTTCGAAATTTTTGAAACCATCCACTATTTAAGGAGTTGTGGGGGCTCTCATTTCATTTTTCTACTTTTTCTCAATCCCACTCCATCTTCCTCCTCTTCCCTTAAGGTAATTCCTCTCCTCTTGTTTTTCATTTCATGTTTCTTAATGTATAAGACCTTCATTTCTTCATCTTCCGATGAAAGTGAGGGTGAGGGGGCGAGAGGGTCGATCGACCCACCTACCATGGGCCGAGGCCGACCAGCCTTGTTGGTCGACGATTGGAGTAGACCAACAAGGCTGGTCGACCCGCGACCTATAGAAAAATCTAATATGTGGTTGAAAAAAGAAAAAGTTATCGATGTGATATATTGTTAAACTTTGACCTTAAAATTCGATAATTTACAATTTTTTGACTTGTGACCAAAAAAAATATATGCGATCTATTATTTTAGTAAGTTGTGACGTATAAAATGTGATTTGTGACCAAAAATAATGCGTGATCATTTAATTTGAGAATGTCACCAATAAAATAATTGAGTTGTGACCAATAAAAATTGTTATTGTGACTCACAATTTATTAAGTTGTAATCGAGTTGTGACCAATAAAAATGTTGATTTTGTGATCGATGAATAAGTCGTGACTTATAAAAAATTTTATTTGTGACCAAGAAATACCTATAAANAATAATGCGTGATCATTTAATTTGAGAATGTCACCAATAAAATAATTGAGTTGTGACCAATAAAAATTGTTATTGTGACTCACAATTTATTAAGTTATAATCGAGTTGTGACTAATAAAAATTTTGTAGAGCTCACAAATCAATATAGACGGGCTCACGAATCAGTATGATCAATTAATTTGATAGTGAACTTTGGCTAATTAATTCGTCGTTAAGATTAAAGATCATTGTCACAGGTTTGAGTTCACAAGTCACGGTCATTTTTTATAGGCCACAAATCAATATAAACGGGTCGCATGTGTTTGTAGAGTCACGGCTCAAAAATACAGGTCACATTTACCGGAATAGTCGCCGGAACGATCATCGGCATAGTCGTCGGAATGGGGCGAAAAAATCATTAAAAGATAGTAATGTCCATGTACCAATGATATTATTTGGCCTCTACGTAAAAATGATTAAAATATTCTTAAACTAACTCAAAATAGAAAATGCTACAACGGACAACTAAAGGATTGAATTTGACCATAAAAGTTTTACCCCGACAAATCTAACACCCAAATTGAAAATTATGTGCGTTTTTGTATGCCTTTCTTATTTCTCTTCTTTTTCAGCTGATTTACGATTTTATCTTCGAAGTATTCCGCATCAAATTCTTACTTTAAATTATTTTCCTTGTTAGCTCTTGGGGAAAATTGGTGATTTTCGTTGTAGTGTTCGATTGTTTTGATAAGTCTTATTGTGTCTTTAAATTTATAGTGCTCTAGTGACAGCAATGTATACATCAAGACATTCTCTTAATGTTTCAAACATTTCCTTTGGCAATGCTTTGGTAAAAATATCAGCAACTTGTTCTTCAGAACTGCAGTACTTCAATTCAACTTCCTTCTTCTCTTGTGCTTTCCTTATGAAATGGTACTTGATATTAATGTGTTTAGTCTTACCATGGAACACTGGATTCTTCACAATGGCAACTGCTGATTGATTATTACACAAAATGGTGGTTGATTCTGATTGTTGATGTTTCAAATCATTCAAGAGCCATATAGCCTTGTTTGTCACCTCAATTGCAGCTATATACTCTGCATCATCCGTGGATTAAGCCATAGTTTTCTGCTTAATTGAATTCTAACGGACAAGACTTGATCCAGCATAAAAGGCATAACCAGAAGTACTCTTCATATCATCCATTGAACCAGTCCAATCACTATCAGTGAACCCTGTCAACACCAGTTTTTCTAATTTCCTGAAGCTTAACCATCGTTTTCAGTTCCTTTCATAAACCTCAGATCTCTCTTAGCAGCTTGAAAATGAATTTGGCTAGGCTCTTATCTGAATCTAGATAATAAATTCATAGCATACATAATGTCGGGCCTTGTAGCTGAAAGATACAACAGACATCCAATCAAGCTTCTATATACCTTTCCATCGATTTTGTTTACAACATCATCTTTATCAACTTCAAATTCTGGACCAAAAAAGTGTTAACTGGCTTGCAATTTTCCATATGAAACTTCTTCAATATCTCCTTGGCATATCTCTACTAGCAAACAAAAATTCCTCTGTCAGACTGATCCACTTCCATTCCAAAAACGTATTTCATCTTCTCTAAATCAGTCATTTCAAAGTCTTTCTTCAATTCATTCTTTATCTCATTGATCAAGCCTTCATTACTTCATGTGATCAAGAGATCATCAACATAAAGTAAAATGATGATCAAGTCCTCCTCTACTAGTTTGATGTACACAGTTTGCTCATTTACACTTTTGTTGAATCCAAGTTTACATAGATGGCTATTAATTTTGCTGTACCAGCTTCTAGGTGCCTGCTTCAAGCAATACAAAGCTTTCTTTAGAAAATACACCTTATCTTCTTCACCCTTTTCGACAAAGCCTTCAGGCTAATCAATGAAAATGTCCTCACTTAACTCCCCATTCAGAAAAGTAGACTTTACATCTAGCTGATGGATCTTCCAGTTTGAATGTACAGCCAATGCAAATAATACTCTTATTGTCTCAAGTCTGGCAACAGGTGCAAATGTATCTGTAAAATCAATTCCAAATTACTGAGAATACCCTTTAACCACCACCCTAGCCTTGAGTTTATAGATTGAACCATCTGCAATTAACTTGGTCTTGAATACCACTTGACTCCTATGACATTCTTATTTCTTGGTCTGTCAACAAGTAGCCAAGTCTCATTCTTTTCAATTGCCATAAGCTCACCCTTCATGGCTTCTATCCACTCCTTTGATTTTGAAGAATCATTATAACTTGTAGGCTCATGAATTGTAAAATTACAAGTAGCATAAAAATCTTGAAGTGATCTTGTTCTCAACACTTCATTTTCTGAATCTGATTGACTTTCAGGTTCAGCATCATCTTCCATTTCTTTTTCATCATTAGCAACATTTTCATTTTGAGAAATTAGCCTTGGAGCCTCAGTTCTATCCACAACATTTGATTCCCAATTCCATGAAGAATTTTCATCAACCTTGACATCTCTGCTGGAAACAATATTGTTGGTTTGAGGATTATAAACTTTATAACCCTTAGCATTGTTACAATAGCCAACTAGAACTCCTACCTCTGCTTTCTGACTTAGCTTATCTCCTTTTGACATCAGGTATGTGCATATAGCACACACTTCCAAACACTCTCAAGTGAGAGACATTTGGCTTAACTCCATACCAAGCCTCGTAAGGAGTTAGTTTGTCCAAGACTTTAGTAGGCAGCATGTTGAGTAGGTATATTGAAGTGTTCACTACCTCAGCCTAAAAAATTTAGGTTCATTCTTTTCCAGCATTAAACACCTTGCCATTTCCATAGTTGTCCTATTCTTCCTTTCACAGACTCCATTTTACTAAGGTGAGTAAGGGATTGTCAACTGATGTTTGATCCCTACTTCCTTACAAAATTTGTCAAACTGATTGCTAGTATACTCAATCCCATTGTTAGTCCTTATAGCCTTTATCTTGCAGCCACTTTTATCCTCCACTAAATTTTTAAACTTCTAAAATACTGCTGGCACCTCAGACTTCATCTTAAGGAAATAAATCTAGCACATTCTAGTTAAATCATCAATAAAGAGGACAAAGCATTTGCTGCCATTCAAAGTTGAAGTTTTCATAGGTCCACAGACATCAGAATGAAGCAGTTGAAGTCTGGTTTGAGCTCTTCTAGACTATTTTTTGGAAAAAGGCAATCTAGTTTGTTTCTACATTTGACAAATATCATAGATACAGTCAACATCACATACTTTTGGCATATCTTCAACCAACTCCAATTCATTCAAATGTTTAAGTGAGGTATAATTAACATGCCCAAAACGTTTGTACAATAATTCAGTTTCAACTTTAGCACTAGTATAGGCATGTGAACTCACGTTCTTCCACTCCATAGGAAAACTCCTATGTCTCATTTCTACTGTCTTAGCTCCTGATTATTTTGGTCCAAAATTGTGCATCTACTATCCTTAAATAGTAATGTATAATTCTTCTCAATTAATTGGCCAACACTTATCAAATTATGATCAATATTTGGAACATACAAAACATCATAAATGAATTTGGTACCTGATGGTATCTGAACTGAAACCTTGCCAATTCCTATCACCTTAACATACTCTCCATTTCCTGCCTTTACTCTTGATCTGTAGTCATCATTCATCTCCACAGAGATATCTATGTTTGCAGTCACATGGTGAGTGCACCTACTGTTAAGTAACCAAGTTCCAACTTTGCTGGTAGCTGTTAAGTTTATGGTTGAGAACAGATACTCTTCAGACTGATTTTCTGCAACTTTGGCATGCTGTAACTCCTTCTTTTCTTTCCAATTTTTACAGACTCTTTCCATATGTCCAAATTGTTTACAAGTCCTACATTGACCACCAGGTGTAAACCAATACCATTTAGGTTAGTGCCCTTTCCTTTTAGCTCCTTTTTCTTTTTTCACGTTTTGTGGCTTCTTTCTACCAAAATTTGTTTGAGTTCTCTGCTTCCTCCTTGCAAACAAAGCACCTTCAGTATGCTCTTCTTACCTTAACAATCTTTTTTGTTTAGTGGCATGAAAAGCATTCACTAGTTCTATTGTCTGCAAATCATCACTCCAACTACCTGATTTGATTCACCACCTTCATCAACCTATCAGAGAAATTCTTGACAGATTCTGAATCCTTCATTTTTAGAGTTTCAAACTCCCTTCTCAGATTCAGAACTTGCATTTGCCTGGTTATCTCACTTCATTGGAATTCCTCCTTCAATCTTTCCCACGTTTCCTTTTCTGTTTCATAAGAGATTATCCTTGTAAATATATAATCTGAAATGGCAGACAGGATACAGGAGAGAGTCTTGAACTTCTTAGCAACATCTTCACTGTGTTGTTTGATTTGAGTAACCGTGGGGTTAGCTCTCAATGGTGGAGGTTCAATTTCGGTCTTAGTTATCTCCCAAATATCATAAGCTTTGAGATATGCCTTCATCTTCGCAGCCCATTAATTATAATTTTCTCCATTGAAAACTGAGGGAAGAGGAGCTGAAAATCCAGTGGAATCCATCACTCTAACTCATTCGTTTGGCTAGTGAACGTTCCTTACTTGTTTTCTCTCAATAATTTGTTTAGACTATACGAAAAACGAAGAGCAGAGATTACCAGATTTGTAAAGAGCTTACCGAATTTGACATAGCATACTGGGTTTGTATATACTCACTAGTTTTGAAGTTACCGAATTTGCACAACACTTACCAATTTTCACATAAGTCACCATATTCGCAAGTAGCTTACCGGATTTGCTTCTTACCGAATTTACAAGCTGCTTACCATATATGCTTCCTTCTTATCGATTTTGCTTCTTTCTCACCGAATTTGCACTGAACACTCTATTTTTTAATTTTTCTGCTCTTTTTCTACTTCTTCAAAGATCATCAGAAACTCTGATACCGCTGATGGAATTTTTAGAAGACAAAGAGGAGGGAAAAATATTTCACACTACTTGAAAATGATAGAACATGGCTTATACTTATAACCATACATGTGGTACAATTCAAAATGATTTTCTACCCACTAGTTTACCTACTACCACTCCACATTGCTTGTCAATTACATCAACTTGAGATCAAGCTAAACTAGCCTAACTAACCATCAAAACATAAGCTAGATAATTGAACAAAATATGCGTGACAAAACAACTTGGTAACAACAAAAGTGTCACACATAATTCATCAAATACCCTTTAGGTGTATTTGGATTGGATCACACAATGCACGTGAGTGTGCTGTGCGACATTTGTGTGTGATTCATACATTACTTGATTAATATCATTTTCATGTTTATTGCTTTAATAGTGATTAATAAGTACTACTGTGTGTTAAAATTTAATATACTGTGGTGACTACAATGTATGCAACTCATAAATCATTACAGTTAGTGACAAGCTTACATAATTACATATATACATAATTTGCTGCATCATTGTGAAATAAATACATAGTCACCTTCTATTACGATTACTTTAAGGCATATCAGGATGATACATAGGCGCGTGTTGAGCCTTTAGAGAACCCAATGCACCGTCGTCGAGGCGTGATGGTAAATTTAGGCTCACGCCAAGCACTTTCATGGGTTGTGTTGTGTGAGTCATAGATATATTGATTACTATCCTATTCATATTTGTATTCTTTGATAATGTTATAAACAATTTAATTGCACGATTATATTCCAGGGAAAAAAACAAAATAAAATAAATTGAGTACAATATAAGAGAGGCAATATATTAGATAATCTTTTGTTCATGCCTGCCTGGAATCTCCAATTCTGCACCGCTACCTCTGTATAAATCCACAATCAGCTAAATCTTAGCCACATAGTCATTGTCACCAGTAAATGCAATGTATGCATCTCATAATACATTACAATTAGTGACTTATTCAAACAATTAGGCATATATACAATTGGCTGAATCTTAGTCACATAAAGTAATTGTCACTAGCTATAAAAACTAATTTAGGGCATCTTGGGAAGATTCGTAGGTGCATAGAGATCTTTGAGAGAACCTAATACACACTTACCTCGCATTTGTAGGTTCGATCAAGCTCAGAAGCTAAACATGTGTGGGTTATGAGACACATGTGCTTTAGTTTTACATTTAGGCCATGTTTTTTTTTTT